>CM031240.1:775382702-775578563 GCA_018340775.1 Taxus wallichiana var. yunnanensis
TCCCTTTGAAAACTTTCCTGATAATGTGATTATTTAAGGGCATGTTCTATAGTTATTCATTAGTCAAGTCGGAAAGAGTTTTACATCTCATGAAACACATGGTTTCAAAAAAAAATCCGGAGCTCAAGTATGCATATCGGCACATCTACAATAACGATAGTCCCTAAGACCACATTTTTAAAGGACGTTTTTGGAATAGTTCATGTGCTTTATGTATTTCTTAACATTTTTCATACACGTCTTCCTAGGAACCTTCCAATATGTCTAAGGAAAATATTTTTATTATGCATTTATGTATGTTTTCCACACTATATTTTCATAAAAGTTTCTAGTGAAATTTTAACAATTTTTTTTTCATATACCACAATCATTGTAATCCATGTGACCAAATTTATTCCAGGAATTTAGTCAAACATTTCACATGCCTTGTGGATGGTTGCACCATGTTCACTAGTCCCCTTTTAATCATTTTTCCTCTCTAATTTTAAATAGTGGAATGGGCTAGAGAATTCCCTATTATAAATCTTCCATTTGGATAGAGGCCATGAGGATGCTAGAAAAGGTTATGGACTTTTGCTTCACACCAACTAATTACATTTTCTTGAAGTTTAGTTCACACACTCCCAAGAATGGTAGGCATCATATTTACTAGTACGTTTATATTGGTTGGTTTGTTTGACGTATAGAAAGAGAGCATTCAATGGGTACTTTCAAGGTAAAAATATTTTTCCCTCGAATAAACATGTTAGATATCCATACACCATGAAAAATGTTTAAATATGATTGGGTTATCCATAACGAGACATTTTTAAAGTAATAGTGTGGGCATGTGGTTACCATGATCAATACCTAACCTAATGAGCATTTGGATAAACAAAATATGATTAAACACATCTAGTAAATAGTATACATGATTACACGTCTTGTAAATTGCACATAAGCCAAAATCGGAAGACTTCATTTTAAAACTTATGTAAAAAAATTTATATGTTGTATTAGACATTTTGTTTAGTTATAAATGTTTTACAAAACTTATATTATATTAGAAGTGTTCTATAATATCCATCTCACTATTATTATATTGGTGTTTTCTTGATATTAGAGATGGCATTGAGCTATGGGTCATGTTATTGACATGATTATATGTAGAGGATCTAACATTTGTGACTAAGAATTATGTGACATGGAGGAGGAGTTGGATGACCCACCACAATGACCTTCCACATGTTTGCACGTCCATCTACCTTCATGTGTATACATGAAGTCATTAATTAACATTTTATTATTTCAATAAATATTATTTTTTCATATTTACAAATTGTAATCATACAAATTGAAAATGATAAATATACTAGTTATCATGATCATTTTTGTACCACTGGTCATTCCTCCACATCAAGGACCAACCATAGATGTATGAATTTATATTTTCTTTATCCAAGTTTATTTCATTTAATTTATTAAATTTACATTATTTTTTATCATTTAAAAATAATAACACTTCATTAGGATATGCATTATTTATTTTTGGATTTGGAGGAGGATGAGGGTTTTATGAGTATCTTCCCTTTGACTATACAATCAAGGAGTCACTAAATCAAAGGTATATTGTTTTTGTTTTAATATTAAATTGATATTTAATAATTCAATTACGAAAACTTATAATTTTTTTGTATACCCTCTTCGAGTATAGGAGCCTCTCAACCTACTCCAACTAAAACACGAAAATGTAGATGGAAAAATATCCCCCATCTACCCTCAACTAAATAATCCCATATTAGTTAAATGGGGTATGGAAAGGAGGAGGACGTGCCATCCCATTACCTTTAGATGATGAGATACCCTCTCACCTTAATTGTGAGAGGTATCGATACTGAGTGATATAGGCCTTATACATGATCTCCTACATAAATAACACTAGAAATATATTAGAGGATGTTCGGGAAAGTATTTATTTTGATATTTTTAATATAGATTATTTAATTGTCTTAATTATTTTTTTCAACTTATCATTTTACTAGTTATTTTAAATTTCTATTTATTTATTTTATCATTTATAGTGATTAAATAAACTATTATATAGTTAACCTTTTTTATTTTTTGGTTTCAATTATTTCAAGAAAAATGTTGGTCTAGTGTTCATCTTAATCAAATCATTTTATCATAGAAAATGGAATGGAATCCTAGAAGAAGATCACAAAATAATGATTGAATTATGTAGGTGTATGTTTGGGAGTTCTCACAATAAAAGATGATTAATTAAAATTTTTGTAGCACATGGGTTTATCATAATTAAGAGGCATATAAAAGTAATTTTATCACATAAATAATACATTTTTAAAAAATATCACTCTTTTATTAATTTTAATATCTATACTATGTAGCTAAAATATGAAGGAAACACTAATGTAGAAAGGAGAATTCTTCATCCTCCCATTGTACTTGAAGAGGCTTGGAATGGCCTATGTGATAAATGGATCTAAGAGGAGAATAATAAGGTTGTAGATTAGTTAACTCAATTTATGATATTTGAAATTTAATTTTTTTATTAATTAAATATTTAACAAATATTATACATAATGTAGTGAGGAAAAGTAGCCTAGATATTAGGTTACAAAGTGAAGGTGAGAAAAGGAAAAGTGGCCCATTAAATAGAACAACATAAATTAGTGGCGTTAGTAAACAAATTTGTAGATTGGTGTACGATTTTTTTATATAGATTATTAATACTTTTCTTCATTTCATTGTTTTCTGGAAACCTACTATAATACCCCTACAACAAAAAACGTACAAGAAACATTAAAAAGCAATGGTATGGGACTCAATACATTCATAAAATAAGCCAATGAGAATGGATTTGAGAAAGTAAGATGTGTTGTTTAATTAGTTTTGAATTAGGTAAATTTTAAATTTAAACAGATTATGAATATTTATTACATATTTGCAAGTTCATAGATAATGGGAGTTGGATTATTAAGAAAGGGAATGGTATCGATACATGTAAAGGATGAGGATGAGTATCACACAGATGAGGAGGATGGCGATTAAGATGAGGGTTAGGGAAAAGAGGAGGACTAGCACCCAAGAATATATTTTTGTGTTTTTTAATTTGGAAGGGAATTGGTCCCTTTTTGTCATTTACAAATGTAATATATTATATGTTATTTTATAAAAACAAATTTCAAGCAATATAAATATCATATTTTCCGATTATCTCTAACATTTATTCATCTTTATTTTCATATCCAATTAATATTATGATATTTTGATGAGTTTTAATAAATTCGTTTCATTTTATATTAATAATAATAAGTAAAATATATAATAATTTAATATAATATATATTATTACCATATGACCCTTCCTTTAGACCCATATCTCTATAATAAAGACATATATAGGGCCTAATTCTAAATCTCAATACCCAATACTACGGAAGACCTAATCTCAATGCTCAATCTTGAAACCCCTAAATAGCCCAATCCCAAAGACTAAATAAAAATACCCAATATTGACTCAACTCATTCCAAACTCCCCCTATTTGGGTCAACCCCCCATCTAGTTATTTTTGCTAGTTTCCAAATAGATATGTGGGGTGGAAAAATTCTTTATCTATCTATATATCTATAACTACAGCTAGTGTTGTCTTTTGGGGAGGGTGAGGCACTATACTATTGATGGGACACAAATCAATAATAAAGGACACAAAAAGAGTCATTTAGAGGAGGGGAGTATAGAGAGAGAGATATAGGAGAGAAAATATCTCCTCCTCTACTCAATCTGGGAGGGTATGAGGGGATGGTATAGATGACCCAATCCCTATATAATTTATAGGTAGGGCAAGAAAATATCCTAATTCTCTGAGTGCCCCCATTACCATTATTGATACATCATGCAAGGATAATATCTGTGATACTCTAGGTTGGTTCGTAACCATGTCTAAAAAGATGTGGTAGAAAGTAACCTATGACTTGAATGACATGATTGGTTATGTGTATTATGATACATGTCATTTTCGATTGAAGATTCTCTTAGCTCAATATTTATTTACTTAAAAAAAATATGTGCAATTTTACGATCTTCTATTAGGCCTCATATAGAGAATATTAATTATATATAGATATTAAATATAATAAATAATAACATAAATTATATTTGAAATAATATATTTACATTAAAACCAATAAAAAAGTAATATAATTACTAGTATTTTTGCAATGAAACTTGCATCATTTTTTTGCCATCTTTGGAGTAAAGAAAAATGAAAGGTTGTATCGATTATATGTGGAAAAAGTAGATGTTATCTAGTGGTGCAAAATTGATGCAATAATAAAATTCTAGTCACATCGAATTTGCATCACATTTCCACCACCTTTTCCAATGCAAATTATTTGTAGAAACACATCAAAAACCATTTAAAATGTTTATTTCGAAATGAAATTGACTCAAATAATGGTGTTATTTACACTTTGGTATTATTTTCTATCTTTCCCAATTACTTTGTAGGTCTGAAATCAAATTTTTACCACTATATTTAACTAAGTAATATATCCTTCTTATGTTTTAAGAAATCATTACTATCATTATATCTTGCACTTTGATTTGGGAGTTATATTAAGTTATACACATTAACATTTATTTATTAATCCAATTATACTTGATTTTTATATCCCTTACATATTAAAATAAATAAAAATTAATATGATACTAAACACTCATTTATTTATTTAGGGTGTAAACACTCGAGTCACCACATTTTATGCTTAAATGAATACTTGAGTGTAATATTGTGTCTCTCCCCCATAAAGGTTGATATAAATAAACCTCAATATAAAACTTTCTATCATAATAATATTGTGAATATTAATGGATGTAATGGGAATTGTGCATTACCCTTCAAGTGGGGACAACAAGTCTATCTACATTTTTCGCGGTTCTTAAGAGCCTTGGGACATGTGACATGTTACTAGGATTCCCTTGGCTTCATAAGGATCATGTTATCATTTCTACTCTACATAATTATGTTATTAAATATATTCATATATATGTAGATATACATATATATGTATGCACACACACACAAAGATACATACATTGTGACGAAGTTGTCAAAATTCAATAAATCCCTTATGAATTTCCTTTTACTACTAGTTGTTATTCTTGATTCTAGTTCTTTTGTGGATATGGTCACAAGTTCTATATTCATCCCATCTATTCAAATAATTAATGTAATCAAGTAGAAAGCATGCCTAAACTATTTCCATTTCAACACAAGCCATTATTAAAACAACATAAATTAGTCAATGGAGTCTCCTTAAGCATTATGATCAAATACACCTATCCTACAACCTTATATTAAGTGAAAAAATATTTTATTTTATGTAATAATCCATCATGTCATATGCTTGCTCTAATGGTCCATTCAACACAATTTAATATATCAAGACATATAAATACTCCAACACATAATGTCAATCCACACTATCTAGGTGTTGGTGAAATAATTTTCGGATGAAAATTAGTTGTTTCCACCAACAATCACGGGATACTCCCTCCTTCTTGTGTATGGGAGGCTCCCATTATTATTATTGAATGTAAACTAATATACTCCTATCTATATGTTGTGGGGTGGCCAAATAGGTGGGGATCACACATGCACACTTCACTAAACTTGTGGCAAAGTGCTTGTATGAGGTATAAGGGAGGAATTTGTAGCGATGAGGGGTGAAGGAGAGAAATTAGGAAATGGAAGGTTATCATTGTGAGTAGGAATTGCAGAGTTCACACCCAATAACCGAAGTATTTCAACATTCAATCAAAAGAAAGTAAAAATTAAAGCTATCAATTAGACTCAATTGCACATCTTCTACTATTAATTGAGTAATTGGCTCAATCAGTGCCCAATTGAATAAAAATGACCCCATTAACTCAATTCCTATAAATTAGTGCACATTGGGGCTCTTGATTAACTAAAATGTTCTCCTATTTGGACCAATTTACTAATTAGTTTAATTGATCATGTGTAATTATGGATCGGTTACACCTTAAAAATTATAAGGTCCGATATATAATATATGATGTAAGGGTTTGTTACATGAGATTTGTATACATCAATTAATTAACATTAACCTTACACATTAAACATAACAAATTAATACTTACAAAAATGATAAAATGATGAGATATACAAGGGGATGAGAACATAGCTATCCAAAGTGGTAAAGAGAGGATTTGGGTATGCAAACTATGTAAATTATTTTTTTGAACCTAAAAGTGCTTTGTCTCTAAAAATGGAACTAGGAACTACCTTTTTCCAATACCAACCCACTCTACCTAAACCATAGTACATTTTTACCACCGTTGTATGGTTTTGGAATTTTTGATAGTAGGTTTTGTAACGTCTCCCATCCTTTTCCTACCTATAAATAAATGTCATGTATGTGTTTACAAATTTCACAACGTCCACAAAAACTATAATGACTTGCAACAAGTAAAAAACTTGAGATACATGTAATACCATTTATCAAATATTTAGATAAAAAAGAGAAATGAATGTATGGGTGAGGTTGTACACTACCTTTTACAGTCATTGCATGTTGATCCAATCCAGTGTTGCATTATATCTACTAGTGTAGGATCAAACCTCATGCACTTATCCTAGTGTAGGTACAAGATGTGCATGCAATCTAAGACAACCCCTTATGTGTGTCCTCATATCTCTTGAAAAAAATATAGTATGATAACTATAGAGTAGAGATTCATGCAACATTTTATAGTGAGATACATGGTGTAATTCATATGTTGTACTAAACCCTTTTGTCCCTTGAAGACCTTTTATAATTCTTGGAGTGACTTGATCTTGCAAAGACACAACTCTATAACATTCGAGTGCTTGGAAATGGAGGAAACTATACCCTTTCACATAGTTGAGATCTTTATACTTGATTTAGTGGTTGCTCTAAATTATGTGCAACTTTTTTAGGGATATTTTCGGAGATCCTTGAGTGTTGGAGTGTTGATATTTATAATAATATCCTATCGAGAATGCCGAGTGAGTTGTGAAGTATAAGTGAATCTCTTATTTATATTTTTTAAGGTTAAACATCCACATTGAGGTTGACCTAGGAAGATAAAATGACACATATAAGATATTCAAATTGGAATAAGATTCGTTAGGTGAGAGAGTCTGGGATTGTACAGGTCGGTCGAGGATTGTAGTCAAAGTATGGACATGATTTTTAAGGTTTTTCCTAGATAGAAAATGATATAAAATATAAGGTTTGGGAACGATTCCTAAGGTTGAATTACTACCATAGTTAATAAATATTATCTAGATGAACAACAAATCATTGTGTAAAGATGAGAAAGTTAGGAGAGAGAGAGAGAGAGAGAGAGAGAGAGAGAGAGAGATGTATTGATCATGATTAGAATATGAGCATTTGTCTTAGCATAGGAAAAATTGAAACTTTTCATTACAGAGGAAAATTTACCAAAATTGATTGTCTACAAGGATCATTCAACTCTCTGAATCCAATTTACACTCATTAGGACTCTATTATCCTCAATTGTGCATCTCGTTGAACTAATTGATTGACTCATTAAATCAAGTATATAAGTGGGGCTAAGAAAAGTGCAAAAACCCAAATGTAACTAATTAGTGCACATTCATTCTTGATTATCCCACATTACATACCTTATTGAACCATCAAAGTAATCGATTCTTGAATAGGCATACAATTTGAGCTAATCAAGATCTATGAACCAATCGCAACTAATTAACACATGTTGAGGTTGATTTTTCATCATGATGAACTTGAATGAACCAATGGGGTAATTAGTTGAATTAGGTGTGAAAACTTACACTTTTTGGAAATAATAAGTTTCCAAATCTAATCAAGTTGTTTTATAAACTTTAATTGGTCATTTAATCATTTAGATTGGATCCTTTTTTACTCTCTTCTCTTGATTATTATTTTTCACTATCTCTCATTTTGTTTCATTATTGACCTCAAAACTATAATTTTATTTGGAAATCTAGTCGAACAAATTCTTTCATTCTCTTGCATCTTTTTGTTTCATAGATTTATTAGGTTATCTTGGACAAGTTTTTGCACTTATTGATTTCATGTCTTAATGTTGGATTTATCTTAATTTCTGGTTAAACTATGAAAAACCACTTCTAGACATTTAAGGAACCTAAAAGCCTTACGAATCAACACATTAACCACCCAAACCTAGGCCTTAGACTCTTGATGCCTTAAGAAGCCTTGAAACAACCCAAGACAAAAATGTGTTATGTTTAAGACCTCTTTAATTTACATTTATGATAGATTTAAGATGTATTTACGATGTATTTAAGGGAAATGTAACACATTTACAATACAAATTTGATGTCAATTTACATTGTAAAAAATGAATATAGGTTTTACATTGTATTTATAATGGACAACCAAAATTTAAAATAAATTTATGAGAAAGAATAATGTAATATAAATTTGACTTAAGAAAGACATCTTAAATATGACTAAAACACATGCAACATAGTAATACAAGGCATTATATTTAAGCTAATAAATTTGAAATCCAACCTAAAACTACTTTTCCATTTTGTGAAAGGAATTGTCGAGACTTGTGTTTTCCCAAGAGATAGATTCATATAGGATATTTTACCACTCTTAATATAGGTTATACAACCATGAATCTAAGCCAACTACTTATTAATTGTTGAAATTCCACCGATAATTATTCCAACAAAAGTTATCGAGCTACATTTCTAAAAAAATCTATCTTTAGATAGGGTAAGTGCACGAAGTTGGGGGGCCAAAAAGTGGACAAGAATCGAGAGCAAAAAGCATAAATTTTATTATAACACGTGTTTTCAATTGTCAAGTTTGGGATTTACCGAAGTATAACACGTACGCGTATACGCGTACATGTTACATAATGCGTATGCGTTAAACCTACTATAAACAAAAAAGGCCGAGCCTCTATCATTTTATCTCCCTCAAATGTGAGTTTTAGAGCTTAACCATGCCCTCACATTTTTTCATTTAGCTAGATCTCAAGCTCAAAGGATCGTTTCTAGATTTTGGGAAGATCTAAATCAACGATGGCGCCACATAGAAGAGGTAAGCACAATTTTTTTCTCAAAATTGCATTGAAATATGATAATTATAGATTAAAATTTGAATTGAATACATATTTTTTATTGTTACAGTTAGAGGTCAAGGGAATCAACCACAACCAAACCCTGTTATTCCTATTATCCCTCCCGACACTCCCACAATTGCTCAAAATCCCTTGGGTAGTCAAGAATATTTAGCAACCCACATAGTTGAAAATAAAATTGAAATTGAGGATTTAATCAAAACAATGATGGATTCACAATCTACAAGCCCCCACCATGCCTCTCTTGCAAATACATTGGAGGAATTACTTGTTTAAATTGATGCGTGACATGGGGAAAATTGATCGTTGGACAACTTACAGAGAGGGTTGTAGGGTTTATTATTCAAACAAATTGTCATAAGTGGATGTAAAGAAAAAATAAATTTCAAAAGACCTCATATGCGCCTTATTCATGGATCCCTGCACTAATTTTCCTGTTTCGTTGTCATGTAAATGATTTCTCATCCATTGGTGCAATAATAATTTGATTAAAAATAGTTTTTGGGACTGATGTTGGATGGTGTTTGATTTTCCACCTTATAATAACAATGAGGTGCCACTATACTTTTTGAGGAAACTCTATTGCGAGTTTATCCTCAATGAGATCCCAAATTATTTTGATTTTTGAGATTTCTAGCCGAGGAAAAGGATCTGCAGAGGATCGACTAGGTGCACAACGTGCACTTATTCAGCAGGGTAGATTCCCCGCATAGAATCACCCTCACCCTGAGATTGTTCCTCAAGCATTGAAGGAGACATTAGAGAGTGATACACTCCATGCGCTTCAGGGGCTATCTGTGACCCTTGTTCGACATACTAGGGAGATTTCTGGGCCAGATGCTCACGAAGGTACACAGAGTATTCCCTTAGGGAGTAATATCATGAGGCCACATCTTTGCTTGTCATGTGGTAGAATATGTTTGGGGCCCGAGGAGGATTATACTTTCATGCGTACTGATTTTTGTGCACCTGGGGCTAGGGGTGAACACGATAATGTCACTATGTTAGATGTCCTTTTGAGTGAGACATTTGGATTACATTCATCGGCATCACCTTCGCAGTAAATTTTTTTGTTTTGTTATGTGTGCTACAAAAAGTTTAGACTACTTGATTTACTTATATATGTTAAATTTTTAAAATAATTGTATTTGTACATGTATATGCATTGATATTATAGTGCGTGGGAGGCACATCTTCATCCCGACCATAGGCGGTGAGCACCATGCATACACATACATTCATAGAGGTAATTTAGAATGTTAATAATGTAGAATTTTCACATACATGTGTGTGTGTGTGTGTGTGTGTGTGTGTGTGTGTGTGTGTGTGTGTGTGTGTGTGTGTGTCTATATTAGTTTTGAAGTTAAATATATGTATGTTCTTGTATGTCCATCTAACTCACATGATATATATGTTTGATAAATATGTTGACTTTACTAGACACCCCACCATCTTTGCGATAAGTAGATAAAGGTGTTGCCAGCTGCGATTTTATTTGCACAACAACTAATTGAGGTATTATAACAACACGTAAATTTTGTTAAATTTCTCGTGTAATTCATATTATGTTAAATTACATGTTAGTAATGTCTTTCATTGTAGAATTATTAAATTATGTTAATAATGTCCTTCATTGTGTATATGCAAGAGTTACAGGACGACATGTAGTAGCCATGTTCATTTGATTCATAAGTGCTGGGTAAAAATAATAGTTTTATATTGATAAAATTAGTTAAAATATTATCATTATGTACATACATGTACTTAGTTCTATTTTCGCTAATTCTGATGTTAGATTTTCTGATCTTATGTGTATGCAAGGAACTTTAACCCCCTCCATTTTGACTTCGAGGGCATGGATTCCTCCATCTCATCATCTTCATACCCATGTTTAACTGTAGGAGTTCCTGATGACTCATTTGAGCATGAGATGCAAATTTGGCGTGATCGACAACTTGCGGTAAGTTGTTGTACTTATGTAAATACTTTCATTCTAGCATGGTATTAAATACATGTTGAAAACATATATAAATTAAGTTTTGACAAAAAAATATTGTTTGCATTTACAGGCTCATCTACAGGTGAGTATTCAGCGGAAGAGGACTTGAAGCATGGGCTCGGATGATCCACACGGTCATCTCATGGATCTCTATCTTCATTTAAGGGAGGGCCTTCTTCGAGAAAGGCCAAGAGAGGGATAGATTTTGATGAATATGAAATATATATGTCTTACATGACAGTATTTTTGTATGCCTATGTGCATGACATTGTATGTACACCTATATGGCATTTGAACTTGATGGTATATGACCTATTTGGGCATTTTGTATTTATTATGCACATTAAAATACTATTTGGAACTTGATAATTTTGTATGAGACCTTACGTTTCGAGATTATTTTCACATGAAACTAATATGATGTGCACTTGACAATATTTAAGAAATTATGGATTATTTTTTCATTTATTGGTGATGTACATGTACTAACATTTTTAATGTATAATATGCATCAAACTTTGGAAATCATTATTTATATAATGTATTTATATAAAGAGTTACCTAATCTCGAGTAATTATTCATTCAATTTATCAATGTGTATATGTGTATTTACCTTACTTGTACTTCTTCTTGCTCATGGTCTCTTTATACTTGGTTCCTATGTTATCATGCACTTACTAAATTCTTCTATGTTTTATAGTCTTCTCCCCTATTAAAACACCCGAGATTCGTCACAATTTGATGTCTTTCATTTGTTGATATTTTAAGAATGTCTCTCCATATACATTACTCCAATGCTTGAGAATATATCCAGATGCAATGACATTCGATTCGGACACTCAATGATTCTTGATTGTCTACTCCTATCCAATTCATGTTATTACCTTTAAATATGTAGGTATTTCAAGTTATTTGGAAATCACATCACACCCTTCACTCTAGGCTTGATGACTACCCCTATCCTTTTTAAGACGCTTTTGAAAGCATCCATGGGTTTATCAAAGCATAAATTATCAATGAATGGAAGGTCACTAAGTCATAGGGAGTTGAATCCCATCCAAAACTAAACAAGAAAGATTTAATAGATGATTGATAACTCCGTGTGTTCTTAGACATACCCCTATCAAATTCATTCTTAAGCAAATCTAGTCATTCGAGATCTTAAGCGACTACGTCCCGGTGAGGTAGCCCGAAACACGACATGTGTAGGAACCAAAAAAAGCCTCCACTAGTATTCACCGGAGCCACTTGACATGTTGGCATAGTTGGCTCGATCCGATGAGCTTCGCTTGCAAACTATAGTGTCCGACGGATACCTAACATTGACTCGGATCGCATCTTTCACGCGTTTGCAAACAATAGCACAACAAGAGAAACGGATGGAGATGGAGAAAACCGCAAGATACTTTCCTGAGGGCCCCAACATGGAGGTCTCGAATCTAATGAGACTTCTCTAGGTGCCATAGAGTCTGAGAAATCACCCGTCGAAGATATGGCATGTTTGGGCCTTAGGGCTCTTAAGCAACTACGCTTGGGCAAGGTAAGCTGGAAAATACGGGAGTGTAGGGAACAAAAACAAAACCTCCATTAGTGTTCACTAGGCCACCCCAATGTTTTGGCGTAGTTGGTTCGATCCCACGAGCTTTTTTGTTTACAAACTACATCGTCTCGAGCAGGTTGTACACTCGACTCAGATCGCACTATTTCACGCATTTGCAAACAATAGCACAACAAGAGAACCGGATGGAGATGGAGAAAACTGCAAGAGGATTTTGTAGAGGGCCCCAATGTGGAGGTCTTGGATCTAATGAGATGTCTCTAGGTGCCACTTGAGTCTCGAGAAATCACATCCCGTCAAGATATGGCGTGTTTGGACCTCACGGCTCTTAAACGAATACGCCGGATGAGGTAGCCCGAAAGCACGAGGAGCATGGGGAACCAAAAAAATCCTCAAAGAGTAGCATTCACCAAGTCACTCGACATGTTGGCACAATTGGTTTATTCCCATGAGCTTCTTTTGCAAACTACAAAGTGTCCTGTAGACATACATTGACTCGAGACTTCACTATTTTGTACTTTTGTAAACAATAGTACAGCTAGAGAACCGGATGGAGATGGAGAAAACCGTGAGATAATTTTATAGAGGGCCCTAATGTGGAGGTCTCGGATTCGACAGAGACATCTCTAGGTGCCGAAATCACCCGTCGAAGATATGACATGTTTAGGTCTCGTGGCTCTTAAGTGACTACGCCCAGATGAGGTAGCCCGAAAGCACGGGGAGCATAGGGAACCAAAACAAATCCTCCACTAGCATTTACCAGACCACCCTGGGAAGTGTGTGGTGGCATAGTTGGTTCGGTCCCACGAGCTTCCGTTTGCAAACTACAAACCTCTCGCAGCCCTACAGACCTTGATTCGGATTGCACTATTTCACGTGTTTACAAACAATAGCACAGCGAGAGAACCAGATGGAGATGGAGAAAACTAAAAAAGGATTTCATAGAGGGCCCAACATCGATGTCTCAGATTTGATGAGACATCTCTAGGTGTCACTTGAGTCCGAGAAATCACCTGTTTAAGATATGGCATGTTTGGACCTTAGGGCTCTAAGCGAATACGCCGGATGAGGTAGCCCGAAAGCACGAAGAGCATAGGTATCCTAGATGAGGAGCGTGTTTGCATAGTTAGTTCAGTCCCATGAGCTTCCATTTGCAAACTACAGCCTCTCGCAACCCTATACCGACTCAAACTACGCTATTTTGCTCGATTACATAAAACAATAGACATCGAGAGAACCAGATGGAGATGGAGAAAACTACTGTGAGGATTTCATAGAGGGCCACAACATGGATTTCTTGGATCTTACGAGATGTCTCTAGGCACCACGAAGTTCGAGAAATCACCTATCGAAGATATTGCATGTTTGGGCCTCATGGCTTCTCGAGTGACTACGCCCGGACATGAGAGGTAGCCCGAAAACACGGGGAGTGTAGGGAACCAAAATAAGCTTCCACTAGCGTTCACCTAGCCACTCGACATGTTTTCGTAGTTAGTTCAGTCCCACGAGCTTCGTTTGCAAACTATAGACTCTCGCAACCCTACATTGACTCGTGATCGCACTATTTCGTGTGTTTACAAACAATAGCACAACGAGAGAACCGGATGGAGATGGAGAAAACCACAAAATAATTTTGTAGAGGGCCTCAACATGGAGGTCTCGGATCTGACGAGACATCTCTAGGTGCCACGGAGTCTAAGAAATCACCCGTCAAAGATATGGCGTGTTTGGGCCTCAGGACTCTTAAGGGACTACGCCCTAGGATGAGGTAGCCCGAAAGCACATGGAGCATAGGGAACCAAAATAAAGCCTCCACTAGCATTTACCATGCCATCCTGATGTGTTGGCATAGTTGGTTCGGTCCCATGAACTTCCATTTGCAAACTATGACTCTCTGCGGCACCTTTACACCGACTCGCACTACATTATTTCATGTGTTTGCAAGTAAAACAATAAGACAATGAGAGAACCAGATGGAGATGGAGAAAACGGTCGAGGATTTCATGGAGGGCTACAACATGGAGGTATCAGATCTTATGAGATGTCTCTAGGTGCCATGAAGTTTGAGAAATCACCTGTCGAAGATATTGCGTGTTTGGGCCTCATGGCTCTTAAGTACGAATTGAGCTGACTATGCCTTGGATGAGGTTTCCTAAAAGCACGGGGAGCATAGGGAACCAAAAATAAGCCTCCAATAGTGTTCACCTGGCCACTCGACATGTTTCCGTAGTTAGTTTAGTCCCATGAGCTTCCGTTTGCAAACTACAATCTCTCATAACCCTACACTGACTCAGATTGCACTATTTCGTGTGTTTGCAAACAATAGCACAACGAGAGAACCAGATGGAGATGGAGAAAACCGTGAGAGAATTTTTTAGAGGGACCCAACATGGAAGTATCAGATCTGATGAGACATCTCTAGATACCATAGAGTCTAAGAAATCACACATTGAAGATATGGCGTGTTTGGGCCTCAGGGCTCTTAAGCGACTATGCCAAGACGAGGTGTTTCAAAGCACGGGAGCATAGGAACAAAAAATAATACTCCACTAGCATTCACCATGCCATCCCAATGTGTTGGCATAGTTTTTTTGGTCCCACGAGCTTCCACTTTCAAACTACAACCTCTAGCAGCCTACTCTACCCTGATTGACCGCATTATTTCGCGTGTTTACAAACAATAAGACAACAAGAGAGAACCAGATGGAGATGGAGAAAACCGCAAGAGGATTTCATAGAGGGCCACAATGTGGAGGTCTCAGATCTAACAAGAACTATCTAGGTGCCATGGAGTTCGAGAAACCACCGTCGAAGATATGGGTGTTTGGGCCTTAGGGCTCTTAAGCGACTACGCCCGAACAAGGTAGCCCAAAAGCACGAGGGAGTGTAGAACCAAAATGAAGCCTCCAATAGTGTTCACCTAGCCACCCCAACATGTTAGCATAGTTTCTTCACTCCCACAAACTTGCTTGCAAACCATGAAACTCTAATAGTTCCTACATCGACTAAGATCGCACTATTTCACGTGCTCGCAAAACAATAGCAAGAGAAGAGAACCGGATGGATATGGAGAAAACCGTGAGAGGCTTTCGAGAGGGCCCCAACATGGAATTTTTGGATCTAACGAGACATCTCTCGATGCCACGAAGTTCGAGAAATCACCTATCAAAGATAGGATGTGTTTGGGCTCTTAGGGATCTTACGACTGACTTACGCCTGCACAAGGTAGCTCGAAAGCACGGGGAGCATAGGAACCAAAATGAATCCTCCACTAGCGTTCACTTGGTCACCCCGACGTGTTGGTGTAGTTGGTTTGGTCCCCGAGCTTCGTTTGCAAACTACAACGCCTACTAGCCTCATCAGGATCTAATACCTCCACGTCAGCCCTCTACTAAAGCCTCTCACGGTCCTGGGTTCTATCGTTGTGTTATTTTTGCAAACACACGGAAATAAATAGTGTAGTCTCGAGTCGTTGTACAAATGGTGCTGCGATGTAGTTTCTAAATAGAAGCTCGATGGAGGCTTCATTTGGTTCCCTACGCTCCCGTGCTTTGGGATACTCTCGTCCCTTTAGTAGTCCCTTTTAGTGGCCCGAGGACAAAGTCTCTCCATATACATGTTATATCTTTGACAGTGATTTCTTGGACTCCATGGAACCTATATATGTCTCATCGGATCGAGACCTCCATGTTCAATCCTCTATGAAAGCCTCCCAATGTTTTCTCCATCTCTATCTCGGTTCTCTCGTTGCTCTATTGTTTGTAAACGCGCAAAATAGTGCGGGCCTGAAACATGTGAAGCACCATTACACGCTATAGTTTACAAACGAAGCTCATGGAATAGAACCAACTATGCCAACACATCAAGGTGGCTAGGTGAACACTAGTGGAGGCTTCATTTTGGTTCCCTACGCTCCCCATTCTTTTGGGCTACCTCATCTGGGCGTAGTCACTTAAGAGCCTTGTGGCCTAAACACGCCATATCTTCGATGGGTGATTTCTCAGACTCCATGGAACCTAGAGATGTCTCGTCAGATCTGAGACCTCCATGTTGGGGCACTCTATGAAATCCTCTTGCATTTTTATCCATCCCCATCCGGTTCTCTCGTTGTGCTATTGTTTGCAAACACGTGAAAAATAGTGCGGTCGAGTCGAGTCAACAGACGATTTGCGCGACACTATAGTTTACAAAGAAGCTCGTGGGACCGAACCAACTACGCCAACACATTGGGGTGGCCTAGTCAACTCTAGTGGAGGCTTAGGTCTTTTTTTTTTTCCCTACACTCCCGTGCTTTCAGTGCTACCTGTCAGGCGTAGTCGCTAAGAGCCCCGAGGCCGAAACATGTCATGTCTTCGACGGTGTTTTCTCGGCCTCCGTGGCACGTAGAGACGTATTGTCATATCCAATATCTCCATGTTAAGGCCCTCTATGAAAAAATTTCGTAGTTTTATCCATCTCCATCTCGGTTTTCTCGTTGTTCTATTATTTGCAAACGCGATATAATGCGGTCTTTCACAGTCGGTCAGAAGTAGGGCTGCCAAACAATGTAGTTTGCTAGAATAGAAGCTCGTGGAACCAAACTAGCTACGCCAACATGTCGGGGTGGCTAGGTGAATGCTAGTGGAAGATTTGTTTTTTTATTCGCCACCCTCCCCATGCTTTCGGGCTACCTCATCTAGGCGTAGTCGCTTAAGAGCCCGAGGCCCAAACACGCCATATCTTCGACAGTGATTTCTTAGACTCCGTGGCACCTAGAGATGTCTTGTCGATTTGAGACCTCCACGTTGGGGCCATCTACAAAATCCTCTCTGCCAGCTTTCTCCATCTCCATTCGTGATTGATTCAAAGGTAAGGTTGTCCATTGCCAATTACTCCGAATAAGTATAGGTGGTTCATACACTAGGTGGTGAAATGAGAATTTTAATAAGATATTTTTACAATATAGGTGGTGAAATGAGAATTTATGTTTGTTGTTCTTTTCTAATATTTAATTTCTTTTAGCTTCACTTGGCTTCGAGAATAATAAATTCTCTCTTGACATTTTGCCAACCACGTGAAGGTGGAAGATTTTTTGGCACCACTAACTTACATAAACATGTTAGTAAGCAATTAAATAGAATTTTAAATCATACAAAATTTAAACAAGATCATTTAAGTAAATATTCAAATTAAATTCATGAAGAACATATCTTTGCAAATTTAATCCAATGAACCACAAGGATCAACTCTATTCTTGACAAAGAGCAGAAAAATTGCTTCATGATCTCGATTCACGAACCTCCACATGATTTTTGTTTGATGGTCGACCTTCGATATTTGATCAATTTAATACTTGTTACAAGGACCAAATGTGAATAGTGACGTATCTTTCGATGTACTTCATAGTCTTCAAACAACCAAATGTTTAATTTTTTATAGGATATCGTCGAAGTCAAGTTCCAAAGTGACTACCACCGATCCAAAGTGGGATACTCAAGGTCTTCACCATCAATGACTATGGAAGTCAATTTTTTCCCCTGTATTACACAACGAGACAAGAAGTAGTTTGTTCCTCTTCGTTAAATTTCGCTTGCAATAACTGCAAAAAATGCCCTATGTATCACAAAGTAAAATTGTTCACTCAATTTATAAATACATTAAGAGTTGACCATTTAATAATTTACAAATCTAAAATATGACATGTACATATATGTATGTACGTTATCGCACTAAATCGAGACTTAGTCAAAGTCGGTGATGTTGTCATTTGATCTCAAGACCCTGCAAGTTATAATGTTCATGGAACTTGATGTGTGTCGAGTGGAATTAGAGGTCTACAAGTCCATTCATCCACCCACTGTTGTGACTCACATTCATTCTACGTAAAATCAATGCATGATATACAAAAACATGTCATGCATCTAGTATAAATAGTCCAAGCATTTTGCATCCAAGTACGAAATGAGTGCATATCACTTGATCCCAAGAATATCATACAATCTTCAAAGTTTGCCGATGTTGTTCCTCTATCAACCAAAAATATCTATGAACCATTGATCTCTCTTGAGATTCATGGCCCATATTCTTAATGCATCAATCAACAATGTTTTTTGGATTTGTAAATTTAGCACCATCCTTGAACTTTAACTCTTCTCTTGCAAGTGATCTTTTCACACATGCCCGCACCATCATGCTCTCCTTTTTCATTTCCTACCTCAGTAAAAATCCAAATATATTGTACATTTTTTCTTTGTGCATCTTGCTTAGCCAATAAAACATCCATGTAATCTTGAATTATGATGTGCGCTTTTCGACCAAATGTAATGTTGATCAAAACTAATGTTCCTCTCATTCAAGTTCGCATAAAACACCGAAACACCCTTGTACATATTTTGTAGAATGTGTCGATCATCACCGATATAGAAATGACACTCTCTTAATAGTTTTTGATCTTTCTCAAGTGCTTCGTGGAGAGTGCATGAATGTTATATGCACGAAAATAGAAACTTGCACTAAGTTATAATATTGAGACCGAACCTCCATTTGTGGCTGCAATGTGTAATTCTCTGTGAAGTCAACTACTGAAACAATAGTACCAAGTGGGAATGTTTCCTTTCTTAACTTGAATTGTTCATCTAACCATCGAGCTCTATGTGTGTGTCTTGCATACTCATAAAAAAATTCCTCTCTAAATTTGACCATATATTCTGATATAGGTAATTGTTTTCTAACAAGCTCACACCTCTTAGATTATTTTCCATCTTTTAATTGATATGCCACTGATTTATATTTGGTGAAATCAACCAATTATTTTCCTATTGAATATGTACTCTCCTCATGGATACAAATTTTCGATTTGGAAAGCCACCGCATCCATTGCATGTTCCATCCAAACATGCTTTGTTATAAAAAAATTGTCTTGTTGATTTTTCACAAAATATTTTAGAATAAATTCCTTGAAGATTTTTGTGGGACATTTATTCCACACTCGCAACATGATGTCGATTATCAAAACATGACGTATTTGACAAAAACATCATAATGCATTGAAAATTCAACATGATGCCCTGAACAACAAGTGGTACATGAGTGATTGATTTTCACATAAAAGGGTTTGCTCATTTCAAAGAATCTTTGGCTAATCTTAATTTGTGGATTTTCATTCTTAAACTTATAGAATAATTCTGTTTTGAGTCATATCTAAGAAATGTTTTGCACACGATTCATGATTACGAGAACATATTCTTCTTTTTACTATATCTCTTCTATTATGTGACACCCTTGTGTTTTCATTCCAAAATTTTACAATTTATTCTTTTAGAATATCAAATGTATTCTTGTCTTTTCATGGAAGTCTGCTAGAGAAATCCCAATAGTCAGTGTTATTGAGTAACTCAAGACATTTACGTCTCTCTATTGCTTTCATTAGTGTTTTTCTGTTTAGCTTCAAAGCAATTCTTATTTTTCTAATCAAGCGTTTATTAATTTTTTTATCACTTACTATACAATTAGTAAGTGCATGCCATGTAGCATTACTATCTTTGGTGCATCTTTTTCCACCTACGGTTTTGTATGCTTTATGTATGTTTTCAACAATTGACGCATTTTGATCAATAACATTTTATATTCTTAACCCCAAGGTCTTCATTATAGGTTTCATCTTAATTAATTTCATCGACAAAACAAATAATTGACATCTTTGCAGGTGTCATTTAAATTCTCAAAGTAATTATCTCAAATTCCACTAGCTTTTATTCTCACATTTCTTTTAGACATTTTGTTAGGCATTGGTTTTATAATGTTTTCATCACTTTCAATTAATTGAATTGGTTTTTCTTCACAAAATGGAAGGAGGTGTTTTAGAGGTCAAAATTCGTTTACAAGGTTACTTTCTTCATTCAGTGTTTTCATACAAATTTCGGGGTTAACATTTGGATTCTCGTAAGGGTTCAATAATTGGATTCATATAAATTTTTCATCCATACCAACATTATCATTCAATTCAATATCATTATTCATTGCAAAATCATTATTCTCTACATTTTCATTATGTATTTCATCCCCATTTTCTAATACATTAGCTACATTTGATATAGCGGATGTACCTTGCCCTGCTTGAAGTTTTTTCATTCTCTTCAATTTCTTTATTCTCTTCTCTTCCAATTTCTCCGGTGTCTTGTTCTTCACTTTCCTCTTATCTTTAGCTCGACATTTATCGCCCTCATGATTAGAAAAAAATCAACTAGTGGAGTAGAGAAAAATGAACTACTAATAAATCGTACGCAAAGAATATAGAGAAAATTGCGGATAAAACAAAATGTTTGCAGAATTCTCGTGAAAGAGATGAAAGGGATGTTCAGAGTCCACGATATATAAACCAAATAAAAACTCGTACGCATTATGTAACGCATACGCATTTTACGTTGAGGCATGGTTTGGGATCCGGTTTGATCCCCAAGCCTAAGGCATGGACTGTCTAAACACACCAAATAACGTGATTTTGTAAGAAAATGTAAAAATGTCACTTCCTCATGTTAAATCAAAATAAAACAATCGATCCATTTTTAAAAATTATACCAATGACGTAGAGCAGAGTTTCTTCTTTCTAAAAATATAATTTTTCAAATTTTATGACTAATATAAGGTTTCCATATTATTTATTTCTAACTATGCCTTTTTATAGCTATTTTTTGAAGTGTAAATATGTCTATCTTTCATTGTGTTTTTTTTTGGGTGATCGAAATTTAAAAAAATATACTAACCCAAACTAGGCATAATTCTTTACATATTAAAAAAACACTAATTTTTGATATTTTTGAGGTAATTAAGGGGGCATGGTATTCAAAACTCAGTTATTTTTCAAAACATAAAATTTATGTACTAGAAAAATCATAAATAAAAAAATATTCGCTAAAAATCTATAATAAAAATGGAGCCCAAACTAAATGCTCCTAGCTATCTTTCTACTAAAGGGTTTTCAAAAATACTAAATGGTGCTCAAAAATGGTGGGGGGCATGAAAGTCACTCTATTATGTTTTTTTAACAAAAACAGGAGCATCTGTTGGTATTTTAGTTGTTTGACCCACTTAAACTTATCCGTTTTCAATAAAATTTAGTAGCTTATAAACTAGACTCAAAATGCTATGATTCATATTTCTACAACATCTTCCAATTTTGAGTGTAACTATTTCAAAAAACTCGTACAAGTTGAAGTTTTTTTTTCCAGAAAAATGTGTCCACTTAAGACCCCCTTTTGGCCCCCCAACTTGGTGCACTTACCCGATACAATAAAGTTGGATACTCTATATTGCCCCAATCCTACCCCCAACCTATAACTTATTTATTTTATGTTTAACTTTAGTTCATCTCTCAAGGAAAGTTAGCTACATGATTTAATTGCGATTTAAGTACACTATTTAAGAATAAGCTCCATAATTCATTTAAAGATAACATCTTTGTCTAATGGGTAAAGAGGACAACTAACATCTTTTAAGATTTTAGGAGTAATATAAACCTAGCAATCGTACGTGAGGTGTATGATGGAAACGCATTTAAGGGGATGAAGTGAAGAATGAAAATGAGAAAGAGAAAATATGGAAAGGACGAGGGGTTAATATTAAGAAAGGGTTTGATGGAGGGGAAGACATTGTGTTCCATATGTATGAGACATTTTCCATAGATGAGACCCAATAGTAAATGCATGTATAAATGACATTTTCCACATGTCAAATTCAGTAAGCCCCTAATAATATCAGCTTATCTGTGTTCCATTTTTTTTTGTGAGTGTTATATCTAGTTAAAAGAGGTGAATTAAAAAGTGGGAAAAATTGAAAAGGTTTAAAGTTTGAAACCCAACTAAAATGCTTGTTTATTGGATTGCTTTATAAGCACCCTTTATGATACAAATCTCGAATAAGTGCATGGAAATATATGAATGTGAAAAATCATTGATCATCGAGTCAACATTATATACGTACTTGAGTGTAATTTACACTTAAAGGTGACAAAATAAGAAATGAAAAATATATATATATGTTCCATGGTCAAAACCCAATTGAACGATATTTACTAGGACACTTCAATAGTCACCTTTTAAAATCTCCATCCCTTTAATCTATGAATGTTTGCGGAATGACCGAATAATATTTCACCACGTGTATTCATGCATTAACGATTGAGATTATTAAGGTTTCGAGCACGCTCAAAAAATTCTACACATCTCGAGAGGATGAGTTGGCATGCATGTCAAGCTTTTAATCTACGAGGTCCTCCCAAGAGAAGTATTATCTATAGAGTTAATGCAAAACCACATGAATTGCCATCTTTTGTGGTTATTATAATAAGCAACTACATCGGGTTGATATGGGATGTTGAGTCCTCCTGACATGTCCCTTTCTCTACAAGTTCATGTGGTAAGCATAAGCGAATTGCCCTTAGGATACCATGAGAGAGAGTTGTAACAAAGATTCGTTTTCTAGGATTAAACCATGAGAGAGAGTTGTAACAAAGAGCCGTGAAGCAAATACAAAATAATAATAATAATAAAGAATACAAAATACTCTAAAATAATAATAAAAAAGAAGACTCTAAAACTAAACCATGAGAGAGAGAGTTGCAACAAAGATCCATTTGTAGGAGTCATGTGCCAAAGCTTTGGGCCTAAAATCATGCGGGGTTTTATAGTTCCATCAAACGCCCACATCGTTATTGCCCTTCCATGTATCGTTTATTTATCCTCTCCTCTTACGTCACCGAAGGTTGTTTTCCTAAAGTTGTGGACCTCTTATTGATGGTGGAACATGTCATAATCCGAATCCTAAATAGAAGGGTTCCAACTTTAGTATCTACTTTGATTCCGTCGTATAAATTCCAAAGTCGTCCATGTGGCTTAATTTAATTTAATTCAATTTAATTTAAGTTGCTAAGACGGTAAATATTTTATATCAATAATTAAAGACATCAGAACAAAATGGAATTTTACTCGCCAAATTTGATGCAACACCCTCAACATAGACACGAATGAAAATCTTAGTTATCTATGAGGCATGGTTATTATGAACCCAATTTTGTCTCTTCATGTTCCATATTTTCTTGTGGAAGTAGGCACAAATTTATTTGTGTTAAGCGACTAATTTTTGATATATTTTCTTGTGGAAGTAGGCACAAATTTATTTGTGTTAAGCTACAATAAATATATTTCTTATTTGTGTGATGTATCCGAGCAGATGAAGCTGGGTACAAATTTAGGGTGACTTTGACCTAAGAGATACCCCTTTTTCGTGACATCTATGCCAAATTTACTAAATCAGAGAAATATCAGAGGCCAAATTGAAAAAATATACACATAAATTAGGGAAAATTAACATACTTGAGGTTATCAAGGTTGGTGTGGACTTGCTGCCACTGCGCAAGATCTCCATATGCATGATCTTTACTGAACAATGCGGAAAATATAGCGGGCACTCTTCAGGATCCCCTTGGGTTGTGATGGGGAACCGAGGGCTTGTTCTTCTTTCTCCTTTCTAGCAATTACAGAAATTCTGTCGAAATCAGGAAGGGTGAGGGTATTTACGAGGGGAACTAATCCAAATGCAAGAAATTGGACACTGCAGAATGCAGCTCCGGCATTCCCACCAGCGAGACGAACACCACGGGAGGGGTTCAAAGCTCGTCTAGGTATTCCTCCATGGATTCAAAAGCTGATTTTTCTTCTTTTTTTCATAGCACGGTTGGCCAAAAATTATGAAATTTATGTCAGTTTGTTCGCATTGAACTGAATTTGAAGATAGGAACGAAAGGTTTTGAGGATTTTGAGCGATCTATAGAGTATTTCACCTGGATTTTGAGGTTTTGTGAATATGTTGTTGTTTTTGATCTGGCAGAGCAGATTGTTGCTCTATTGACGCATTGGCAACGAACTCTCCCAGCATGAGCTCCCAATCTTGTATTGGAACGCCTCATTCGCTCTGTAAGAGTTTTGGCTTGTAAACCGAGCCTACCATCTTACTCTGAGTTTCAATGCGAACACATTTCGAGAAAACATGATTATAAAAACTCTATAAATGTATTCAACAATATAAAAAAATGTGGATATTTCTGTAAAATTTAAAATTTTTGATTAAAATTATAGTTCAATAATTTATTTTTGATAAATAGAATCATAAAGATATTTCTTTGACAAGAAACACATGACAATAAATATCAACCTTATTATCCTTTTAAAAATTTGGAAAATAAATTTTCCCTTGGTATGTACCCTCATATCTCATATAGAATTAAATATATAGGGTGGCCATTTGTGAGTTTTTTTGGAATAAAAATATAATACAAATGTCAAAATTTATGAGTTGAAACTAATTCATTAAGTGACATGACATTGTGGTCCACATGCTACTAAAATATTAATATCACTTTTTCCAAATAGTCACTCTCATTGTTGGAAAAGATTTATTACAAAACTATAGAAAGAAGTAAAAATAATGGAATATTCTTGAATAAAGGAAAACATAATATTCTCACAAAAATTTAATGCAAAACTTTATAAAACACATGAAATATTACACATGGCATATTGTTATTGACTAGAGGGAAAAAATTAATGGTCTTGGTGGAAAGGACATCATGTGAACTTCTAAAATAAACAAATACACACTACATATATGTAATGGTATTTAAAGATACCCTAATAAGTTAATAAAATTAAATCTAATAAATGAAAGATATGATTTAATAGAGAAATGTATTATTTTACATTAATAAAAAAACATAGATATAAAAAATTGGCAAATTGACCATTGGAAATAGGGATCTTTCTTTTATCCCAAATTTTTGTTAGACCTTGGGTCTATTGATTTATAGATGTAAGTCCACACCCAAAACACCAAACCACACCGCTTGGTATGGATCTCTCTTTATCTTTAAAAAAATGGCCATTGAAAATAAGCAAATTGTAACACTAAGCATTGCCTTATTCTTATACAATCTTACTAACAATTAGAAATATCTTTAACACTTTAAACCCTAAGCTCTCATACCATTGATTCATAATCAATTAATTGTGAACTTCTCTAAAATAAAAATAATACATATATTCATATAGAGGTATTTAAAGGCAACATAATAATTTAAAAACAAAAATATAATAAATAAATTACATGGTTTAATAAGGAAATGTAGTATTTTGATATTATATAAAAATATATGATATAAAAGTAAAAGTTAAGCTCCACATAAAATGCACCGCATGCCTAAGAGCGACCCATACAAACAAACCATACACATGCATGTGCATGCATTGGTGGGACCCACGTGTCAACGATCACATCGGTGCTTTTTTCTCTAACAAAGTGCAATGCAATCGAATGCAACATGTGCAAAGTGTGTTTACATACATGACAACAACCATGTGAATCATCATGCTACTCATCACATCATCTGGAGTTATGTGGCGCAACATTTAGGACTTACGCTTTTTTTTTGGGTTGAAAAATACACTGTGTGTTTCAAACCACATACATGACAAAAACCATGTGAATCATCATGCTACTCATCACGTCATCTGGAGCTATGTGGCGCAACATTTAGGACTTAGGTTTTTTTTGGGTTGAAAAATACATTGTGTTTTTCAAGTGCACACTGTGTTTTTCAACCCAAAAAAATATAAGTCCTAAATATTGCGCCACATAACCCTAGATGACATGATGAGTAGCATGATGATTCACATAATTGTTGTCATGTATGTGGTGCATTTTGTGGGGAGTATAGCAATACACTAACCCCAATCTAAAATGATAATTTTGCGTTTACACTAAGCTAGCTATACAATGTACATAATATTGAGTTTTAAAGGCAGATTTTCTTTATCTTAAATTTTCGTTAAGAGGTTTTGAGTTAGGTGATCACTGACTTAGCGTGGATACAGACTTAGCGTGGATACATAATATTGACTTAGCGTGGATCAACCCAAGACGAAGAGCTTTTGGGGTGTCTCAGTTTTAAGCTGCGCTACCAACTCACTTCGACAGCTTTCCACAATTTTCCTACCATTCCAAAAATCTCATTTCAACCCCTGGTACATCACAACCTAGAGGAGTTCAAAATTCAGTACTTGAAAGTGAAATCCTGCACTAAAGTTATGCCTGAACAAGCCATTGGCAAGCGAAGTATGAGGTCTGATTCACAGAAATAAATAAATGGCTATAATAGCACGTTTGAGGACGAAGACTGTGATAGTGTTTCAATGTGGTAGAAGTAGAATGGATAACAACCCACGCTTCAATCATACAATGCCGTACACTGCCCGTCTCCATCTCACAAGATTCTGTATGGAACGTCCGTCGAAGAAGGCGCTACACATTTGCTTACTAGACATAAAACTCCACTATTGCAGACCTGCATTGCCAATTGTGCACTTTCAGAGGGTAAGTTAATCCACTCTTTCATCAGTGACAAGGATTTGCATTTGCTACAAACCCGTTATTTCAAAACAAGTTCATCAACATGTATGTCAAGTGCGGCAGTTTGGCGGATGCTCGTAAATTTTTTGACGACATGACTAAGCGAGACATCTCCTCATGGAAAACCTTAATTGCAGCTTACAGAAGACATGGGTGTCCTCACGAGGCATTGATATTGTTTCACCAAATGCAACCAACCATTGGCGTTGACATTGTTTCATCAAACCCGATCACTTCACCTTTGCCAGCATCCTTCCAGAATTGGGAGCTGTGGAAGAGGTTATGAACATCCATCAAAGCCTAATGGAAGGTGGATTTACTTCAGATGTTGTGGTTGGATATGGCGTGATAGACATGTATGCAAAAAGTGGAAGCATACAGAAAGCACGAGAACTGTTTGACAAAATGACTCACACAAATTTGGTTTTGTGGAATGTGATGATTTCAGGGTATGCACAAAATGTATTAGCTGGAAAGGCTTTGGAGACTTTTATGCAAATGGAATAGGCAGGAGTAAAGCCAGAGTCCATAACCTTTGCTAGCATTCTCCCAGCCTGTGCCAAAATCGGAGCTTTGAAACAGGGTATGGAAATCCATCAAAGAATAATGGAAAGCAGATTTTTGTCTGATGTTGTAGTTGTTACTGCCCTGATAGACATGTATGCAAAATGTGGGAGCATATGGAAGGCTAGAGAAGTTTTTGACAAAACGTCTCAAAGAAATATGGTCTCATGGACTGCAATAATTGCAGGAAATGCGCAAAATGGTGTTGTGGATGAGGCTCTAAGGTTTTTTAAGGAAATGCCTCAATGACATGTGGTCGCATGGACTGTGATAGTTGAGGGATATGTACAAAAGGGTTTGTTGAAAAGGTTTATGAGACTTTTAAGCAAATGCAATTGGCAGGTATGAAGCCAAACTCCACAACCTTTGCCAGCATCCTCCCAGCCTGTGCCAAAATAGGAGCTTTGGGACAAGGTATGGAAATCCATCAAAGTATAATCGAAAGTGGGGTTGTGTCTGATGTTGTTATTGCAAATGCCCCGATAGACATGCACGCAAAGTGTGGAAGCATTCAGAAGGCACGGGAACTGTTTGATAAAATGCCTCAAAGAAATGAATTCTCATGGACTGCGATGATTGCAGGATATGCAATGCATGGCTATGGCAAGGATGCTCTTAAACTCTTTGAACTAATGAAGCACTCTTGGACATACCCCGGCCACATAAGCTTTGTTTGTGTTTTATTTGCATGCAGCCAGGCCTAGTGGATGAGGGCTGTAAATACTTAAATAGAATGAGTGATTATTATTGTATTATGGCTACTATTGATCATTATTAATGCATCGCTGACCTTCTTAGCCGTAATGCGGGCTATCTTGAGGAAGCTCTGAACTTTATTATAAAAATGCCAATTAAACCTGGAGTGGTCCTATGGATGTGCTTGCTTGGTGCTTGTAGGTCAGATTAAAATATAGGGCTAGGAGTATTGTCAGCAACACTCCTTTTTGAGTTGGGTTCTAAAAGTGCTGCACTGTACGTTCTTCTGTCAGACACACAGAATTGGGCAGGTGGGGTGATGTTAAAAATGTAAGGAGATTGATGAAAGATAGGAGAATAAAGAAGATACCTAGATGTGGTTGTATTGAAGTCCGTAAAATGGTACATGTTTTTGTGCAGGAGACAGATCACACCCACAAATATATGAAATCTATGCAAAGTTGGATGAATTATCGTGGAGATGAAGGCAGCAGGATATTTATTGAATTCCAGATATTTATTGAATGATATGGAGGAGGAAGAAAAAGAATTATTCCTCTTCCATCATAGTGAGAAGTTGGCAATTGCGTTTGGATTATCAAACACATCCCCTGGAATAACTATTAGAGTTGTCAAGAACCTTTGAGAAAATGTTGACTGCCATACTGCAGCCAAGTTTATCTCCAAGATTGTTTCTGGAGAAATTGTTGTTGCCAACCGGTTCCATCATTTCAAAAAAGGACACTGTTTGTGTGGAGATTATTGGTGATGATAAGTTAAGTGGGATGTAAAACCAAGTTTGGACTATAACACAGTGCATCGTGTCAGACTTGCGGTGATAATAAGAAATCAGGTTTTAATTTTAGTTGAAAACCCAAATCATGCTGTTGACTTTACAAAATCAGATATATACTATATATTACTGCATATTTGCATATTACCATGGAGGTGTCATGACATGGGAACTGTTTTTCAGAAAAGTACTGGAATCAGAAACTGGACGAGGAGGCGGAGAACAGGAAAAGAAAAGGAGAGAACCCATTAAAGGAAAGGGCTCTCAACTAAAAGAAGATTTGAAAGTAGGGCTTACAATCAGTCCAATGCTTAGATAAGACGAGGAGAGCATCTCTTCATGTTTCTTTACTCCAACCTTTGTTATTTCATAAGGTCCTTTTGCCTTGATCAATTGCATTATGTTGTGCCTTTGTAAGGTCTGTCATTTGCAATTAACTTAATGTACAGATTATGTACGCAAATTTGCATATGTTCATTTCAATTTTGTCTTCTTTATGGTTATAGGCTTTGTCACAAGGAGAGCTGATATGTTTGTGAACTTGTGAACTTTATTTATTTTTGTTGATTTAACTTGATTTCGATTTGTTTGCTTTCAGTTTGAGATAAATAATTATGATTTATATATGCAGAATTAAAATCAAATTATTGTAGTTGGATATATATGCTTGAGAAACATGTTAACACTTACAATGAGGTCTATAGAATGCTATTAGTGAAAAGAGAACAAAATTCATATATGTACGAGTAAAATCCCAATTCATATTATATGGTAATTGCATGTACATGCTAATAGAAAATATTTGAACGGGTCTGATGTGTTGAAAACTGATCACACAGCATGTATAAAGGAAATCATTAACTTCAATTTATTCATTATCTGAAAGACAACTTTATATAGGCCGCAGAAAATATGTCTACGAAGATTTTACAAATAGATTTTATAATGGAATGAAATCTTCTACTGGTTGTACTTGCCACTCTGTTTGGAACAAGCTTGTAGACACTCACAATGGCAATAATCCCAAGGCAAGCAACTTATAAAACATTCAAGCAATCCACATTAAAAAAATCTGGTTCTTATAGCAAGAAGAAATTGAAAGGTGGGAATGTGCACAATTTAAAATCGAATATGTTGTTGAAAATTTTGTTGATTGGTCTTCAGCAGCTATTAATGTGCAGCCCTAGCAAAGTAAAAAGGCACAATAATGTACACATAAAATGAATGGGATATGTCAATGTTGTTTAAATTGTTGAGTAGGTAGTATCGAAATGGAAGAACATAGGAGTTAAATCCCCAAGTAACACTTGAAATGTTGTCGGAGAATCAATCACACTCTATCAGATTTTGAACTTAAGCAGGCCAATAACTCAGTGATAAAGCCCTTGACGCTTACAAGGAATGTCATAAGTTCAAGTCCTAGTTAATCTGTAATTTGTTACTGAAAACTATGAAAACAAAGCATCAAATGCATTCCCCAACAGATAAAAGTAAACTTGGGATGGGACGGAAGCTACATATATATCAATGGAAAAGTTCTTATGTTTGGGTATGGAATGCATATTTGTTCAAACATCAAGTCTATGTTGTTAGTCTGGGGTGGTCCTATTCAATTTCTGTTCAACGGTGGTGTTTTCATCAACATTTTGGTTCATTTAAGCTATGCCCATTCATTCAAGTGAGCACGGGTCAATTCGATACCAGTTCCCGGTCAATTTAGTACTGGGCTAAGCCTGTTTAATCAAGTAGACGAGCTCTGGTTGATTCAATTGGGCTATAGATGGATGGATGGATGAATATATATTCGAATTTGATTAATCATCAATCAAAGTTCCTTCTCCATTTCATAGTTCGATAGACCTAGTCCACCCAACCGACTGAATGCCTCTATCTATATAGCTACTGCCCCCACCAGCTAACTTGATGGGGCCAACTAATCTCATATTCCTGTGAACTGGATTCTTAGAAGATTATACCAGTGAATGGTCGATGCTCTCAAACTCCCCCAACCTGTCTGTAAAAATCTTACTATAGATAGTCAATTATGGCATACTATAGATAGTCAGTTATGGCCGCCCCTCCATCATCTACCAATTTTCTTGCAATTCGATGCTGCTTTCTATAATCCCAACTTTCTGCTCTACTCATCACTCCACTCACATGACTTGACCTCAACCCTTTAGGCTGGTGGTAGAAACATTCGATTGATTTCAGGTCATCTAAGTGGGCGAGCTTTGAAATTATTGCTGTTCTCTGTTCCCTAAAAAACCATTTGATGAAAGGGCCTCATATCTATCTTTCTATCTATAACAGGAGAACTAGCAAAATAGACGCAACAATCAATCTCAACAAATCAGAGGTTTCTTTGCCAATGCCTTCTTTTCCTGCAAATTACACAAGTATTATTATGTTAAACTGGGAAGACATCAACTTTGCAAGAGCTATCCACTACATGGGCGGAATGAAACAACAAACTGATGAGGGAAGGAGGTGTAACCATCAAAGTTTAGCGAAAAATGAAGAGAATGATATATCTACCTGGATAACTTGCTGGTGACAATTGAGAGTGAATCTGTAATATTTAAGGATAAACAAAGGAAAATCACATCTTTGATTCCAATGCTTTCTATTGATGCAGTTGGGCACTACAAATCTCTCTTGCGAGAGAATTTTTTAAGTTTGAACTATGGGACCAATAGTGAACAGAAAAGGATCAATGGAAGCAGAGGATCTCAGTAGACCAGCGACAAAATGATGCGTATCCCTGCTCTTCGTCTGGGTGCTTGATAGGGGTTAACTGGGTTTAACTACCGCAGGAGAGGAAAACATAAGTATTATATGGTATTTTTGTTAAAAGAATTAGAGCTATATTACTCTGTTTTTCTTGTGGAAGGCTATAAAATTTTGGAGTGTGATTTATGTTAATTGCTATATTATCCACACTTTAGTGATGGGTTTTTAATACTAGGAAATATAATTTGGCATTATTTCATTTATTCGTCAAATCCATGAACAATACATTGTTTCTCATCAGTCATTTATGATATATCATCCAGTCTAATTTACTACTTGTGGTAGCATCTATACCAAAGCTTTCTACTTAGTGTAATATATTGGATGATAGGATGTCTTGAAGGTCTGTAAATCCAAATACCTATAATTTTGAAAAGAAAAGAAAAACGAATATGGGCACATTACTTGGATGAGGATGATTCAGTGGACGCAATTGTTTGCACTGAAGTTTCGAAGGGAAAGGGCCGAGGAGGAATGGCGATGTCAATGGTTCCTTCCAACATCTGAATAACTCTGCTCATGGAAGGCCGTTGACAAGGATTGTATTGAATGCACCACAGTCCCAACAAAGTCAGTTTTGTGGCTATATTTTCATTTTCGTCATCTGCTATATTTCCTTCTTTGAGTATTCCAAATTCACCCATTTCCACTTGTTTGAATATGCCCAATTAGGGTAGTAAAATGTGCTTGACCTAGTTACTTGCATGTCAAAGTTCTTCCTTCCCCCAACCATCTCCATCACCAACATACCATAACTGTATACATCTGATTTGTCACTCACCGGTCCATTGTTCCTAGACCACACCTCTGGAGCCACATAACCAGGGGTTCCTCTAGCATCTGTCAGGAAGACATGGCTTTCTTCTCTATCTGTTAGTTTTGCCAGACCAAAATCTGCAACCTTTGGCGAGAAATTGGCATCCAGGAGTATATTATGGGGCTTTATGTCACAGTGCAAGATGCGGCTTCTGCAATCATCATGTAAATATGCAATCCCACGAGCTGTTCCCATTGCAATGGAATACAATTGTTTCCAGTCCAATACATTCTGATCATCTCCATGGATATATTTCTCAAGGGAACCATTGACCATATACTCATAAACCAAGGCTCTTTTAGATCCCTCGAAACAGTATCCCAAAAGTCGCACCAGATGCAAGTGGTGGATCCTTCCAATGGTTACCACTTCGTTCATGAAATGCTTTTGATGACTGTGTTTCGATTTGTCAAGGATTTTCACGGCTATCTTGCATCCGTTGGGAAGCTTACCCTTGTAAACTGTACCGAAACCTCCTTGGCCAAGTCTGTCTGCAAAATTGTTGGTGTATCGTTTAATCTGACGATAAGAGTATCTGGTGGGAATTCCTCCGTGTAAAAAGTTCTCAACAGAAGGAGTCCTGGAGTCAAGGGGATCCATATAGGCTCTGATGTCCCGCACTTCCTCCTCTCTCTGTTTCCTTTTCTTTCCAGTGATTTTGACGTATATAATGATGATGATTGCAGTTGCCAAGGCGAAGATACCAGATAGAACACCTATTACTGCAATAAAATCCAGTCTTTCAGCTGTGGTGTAAGGGAAAGATAGCCCTCATTACAGGCGATCGATCCTTAACTAGCACGCACAAACACCATGGGACTCACGCTCTGCACCAATCATAGACTTGATAAAAATCCACATTTATTTATTCTGATTTTTTCATTGGTGTAGAACGTGGGTACCATGGTGTTCGCGCGTGCTAGTTACAAGTTTATCTCATTACACATTCCCTGCAAAAGTTAAAAAAATGAAAACGAACAATTGCATAATCGAATGTTAGTTACCTGCAAATCTTAGAGTTTTCCTGCACCATATCTTCTTGTTCAGAAGTTTTCCTTAAACAAAAGGAGAAAGCATTTAGTTAAACTGTAAAATCAAAAATAAAGTTCAAAGATTTTATTCTTTCACAGTCCGTGAGATGAATTGCATTTGTTTTTGGATAAAACTGTGTTTTAGATTTTAATAATGACGTTTCCGATCATTCCCATGATCCATCATTAGGATGAGGCCAGAGCTGCCCTCATTCAAACATCATTTTCTATTTCTTCAACGGACCGTTCTATTTAGATGGACAGTTTGTACAGCAAATGGATTTACAACTAAACAAGTGTATTTTTGGGTTTATAATGTTAATGATAATATTATTTTCTAATCAATTTTTGAATTTTAAAAATTAAAATGACAGTTAAATGGACATCAAATTTATGTTTGAATTATTACATGACATTCAAATGAATGTTAAATTTTACTTTGAAAAAAATGAATATCTCATACCATTAAAGTACTTGCTGGAACGCCTATTGATATAGTTACAAAAGAATATAAAATATAAATATCTAAAATTGTAATATTTTTATAAAACTTTAATAATAAAAAAACACCTTTAAATGACAATCAAATTTAATGTGGATAATAAAATTGAACAACTCATACCATTATTATAACTCACCTTCTAGAAAGGACATAATTACAAATAAATATACTAATAGTTGCACTAGGTTCTAAAATTAGTAAGTACTTTGTTAAATATAAAATATCTAATAAAAAATTAAATGACTTAGAATATATTTCCACTGACTCCTTCAAATTTACCACATCTATAATTATCTCCATCTAAATTATGATATTAAAATATGGAGGTAGTGTTGACATAGAATTTAACAAATCTATACATTAAAAGAAATATTTATCCAAAACATTTAATTAAAGAACTCAATATATCGTTTTTTTACCAATTTCATAAAATACCTTAAGCATCTTATAAATTCATAACATATTCATAACATTCTTGGTGAGGTGTCCTCTGGTTTACTCTCCATTACTCATCCTATAACTAATTTGTTTATTGGTTATAACATTAATATGTTTGGAGTGAAGAATGAATAAATGAGGAAGTGAAATGGAGGGAAAGGATGAGGGTTATCAGGAAGGGGTTCTATGGAGAGGTAGGACACTGTGTTGCAATGTATCGTCTCTATCTTACGATTATTATTCACAGACGGTGCAATATGTCTTTAAAGAGGACAAAGTAAAAAAGGGGGAAATTTGAAAAGGTTCCATGTTTGAGACCCAACTGAAATGCATGTATCGCACATCTTCCACAGGTTATCTGTGAATAGTATCGGTTATCTGTGAATTTTATTTGTTTAAAACAAATCCACAACATGGACAAAAAACTCCTTGACATCACAAAAAAATGTGTGAAGTCTCCCAAATGAGGTGATGGGGACGTGCTCTCTAATTGTTTATGTCAAAACTGAATAGTCAAATGTATTTTCCTAGTGGTCCAAGGTCTCATATTTGAAAGCTTCAGATACACTAAAGCAATGAAGCACCCCTAAAAATAAAAATACCATTTCAATCATTTGGTGCTCTTGCTCCTCCTTGCGCCTCTCAATCAAAAAATTTCGAGCAAGAAGATTTTTATGCTCTGTCTCTATTGTCTCAAGTAAGACGGGTACAAGCAGAGTCAGTTTTGTTGCTTTCTCAATGGTTTAGCATATCAGGAAGGGATATTCTAAAAGAAGGAACCCATTCCTGCAATACAAAAATAGCATAGGGTAAGACATTAAGAGTTTATTAAATAAAGAGTATAGTAACATTTAAACCAGAAAAATAATAGCTTATAAATAAAGAAAGCTAACTTCTAAATTGCCACTCCCATCTTCATTCAACACATCTTTGTACCAAACCTTTATTCGATGCGGCACCCTCTTAATTATTGTGAATCTAAACGAACAACATATGATGCCACTATCTTGACACAGTAATTCAATCTTCTCACCACTATCAAAAGACATGGATTGTTGTTCACATGCACCACCTTTTTTCCTGCTTTCACCGACACCCAATGAAAAGCATCTTCTTTTAGATATGCAATTGTCTAGACTTCCATTTGCTCCACCATCCAATGTCTCTTTGTAAATGTTTCCTGAGATGGTTTTATTTTTATCTCCTGGTTTTCTTTCTTAAACACGATCAGAAGCACCAAGAAACTTTTGGGCACATCTATTTTTCCTTGGATGTTTATTCACTACTGTCCTAGTAGCCACATCTTCATCCAGGTCAAAGTTGTCACTAAGCTCATGTTTGCAATAATCTTGCAGATTAACCAAATCAATACTTTTGAGAATTTTTTGGTGGCAATAACCTTGTACCTCATTTAAATTAAAAGACTTGATACCCTCATTGTCAAACTGCCTAAAAAAGACATATATTTGAGCCAATAATTCATATGGGAATTTTTCCAAGCATTTCTCATAGTGCTCAAGAGTAAGAATTGTAGCTTGTCCATCAACACATTCAATAATGAGAACTTGAGGAAATGGAGCGATAAAAAGTTCCGTTTCATGAGCTAGTGGAGGGGGGATAGTTCTAACCACTTCGTTAGTTTGATGAAACCAGCGGACCCTAATTTTCTTCTGAGCTTTCTTGTGTTCATACATATCTTCTAAATATGTTGTATGATGAATTTTTTCTTCAGCCATGACATGAAAATAATTTTTAACCTGATAGGCAAATAGAACAAAAATTAGATCCTGAACAACTTAAATTTACATCAAACACTACACTGTAGTCAAAAGAATAAAAAGACAAAAAGCATACCAAAGAAACAGTCTTCAGACCATAATCAGATTTTAAGCCAAATTTCATGTGTAAATTTATGACCTGCATAACTTTAATTGCGATGTAAAAGATTATAGCATGATTTTCAAAGAAACAGTTATAGGGAACTTTTTCTTACTGAAATAGTAATGCCACTTCGCTGAAAAGACTCATAATGCCTCACACTTTCTACAAGTCCATGAAGAACCTAGCCATGTAATACCCTTGCTGGTAGCTCTGATCTTCCTTTGAAATTTATCCTGCAAACCATGTCACTGACATCAACAACTTCAAAAGAAAAGAGTAAATAGAAGGACTTCTGTAATCATAAAAGGTATACCATGACAAGAAATGAACGCATGAAAAACCTTAGTTCTTACCTTTGTAATTATGAACATAGCTATCTAGATCATCCATATCTTCCCCATTTGAAATATCAAGTGTCTGAAATTCAAGATGATTCGTGTTTGAATTCTGAATATCAAAAACAAAAACATTAAATTTGACTTCCTTGTGCAAACATTTATTAGGGAAAGAACTTATAAAAATCCAACCAGCATCAAACACATCCCAAAATGTGAAACATAAAAATGACATGAATAACCAAGTTACGTACTATATTCTTAAATAGTGAAAAGGCTTAATTAAAGAGTGTAATGGCAATAGAGAAATATGCAACTTTTGGGAAATCCATTAAAAAAAGGATCGATGCATTTAAAGATAAAAGAGGCACAATATAAAATTAACAACTGAAATATTAAAGAGAATGTTAAAGTATTTTGAACATAAAAGTGGAACTATATTTCTCAATTTTAAGGCGTTCATTATCTCTGCCACCAACAACTACTTTTGGTACGCCTTCTTCGTTGAGATGACGGGCACGTAGGAGGAGACCATGAATTCTTTCACGTCCACATTCAGCACCCCCTCAAATCGCAGGGATGCCGGCAACGAGGATATCACCTACAAAACACATTTCACTTCAATTCAATAATGTTTGATTTAGGTACTTACACAAATGCATTATGATGTTTCTGTAATTGTCTTCTTGTTAGAAACGTACTTAAGTGATTTACATGCCATCTACAAATATGTGGCGCATCTCATCTAATCTCATCTTTATAAAGACGTTTGGAAAAATTTAAAAAATAGTTACAATTAACCTTCTCCATGTAATGTAAATTTTTAAAAATGTTGTATCAGACTGTGAGTTTCAAAAGGAAAATTTTAATTACACCTCAAAATTAGTTACTCGGTTTGAGTTATAATTAAACCTCAAAATTAATTCACATGAAAATTGGTCGAATGGAATTTTTTTGGTGAGATAAATTTACTACCCAAAAATATGCTTTCAAATTGCATAAATGGAAATGCTAGATTTATATAGAATACAAGTCCACAACAAAAGAGAACAAAAGAATGCCATTAGAATACAAATATAAAAACATTCTCATATAGAAACTCCTTCCCCAATGTTTTGGTCTTTTCTAAAGTGGGACGTGCCAGTAACTCAGTAAAAAAATTGCATTGTAGGTTAAAGAGAAAATATTACTCCTGGATTGTTGCTCTAAAAAGACACTCAAAATATATAGATACTAAAAAGTGTTGCACAAGAAAAAGTGTTGTTGCTCTAAAAAGACACTCAAAATATATAGATAATAAAAAGTGTTGCACAAGAAAAAGTGGGTCATATGCTACAGTCAAGAGTTGAACAACCTGCATCTCGATTATACTTCCCGATTTCCTCAATGAAGAAAGGACACTAAAAATGACCAGAATGAAAATATAAGAATGAAATAGTTAAACAATCAATAGATCTTTAGAAGCAAAGACGGTTCATTTGGGTGCATCAAAGCTTTTTTTTAAAACGATTCTTTTTCACATATGCATTCATGATGGCAAGAACATAGCATAACTGTGAAATATGAAGAGAAACTCTTGCTACTCAATCTCACCCGTGCAATGGCCAATACTTGTCAGAGAAAATAGGTCGCAGCCCACTACAAGAACGCCTTACGGCGTAATGACAGCGACCTTGCGTAACTCGCATTCCACGCTTTCCCCATTTTTTAAGCGCACAACTTTAAACTTGGAAATATATCAGATGTCAATACAACGACCAACATTATCGTCTCCCTTCTTATGGTTATTTAGCTATAAATAAAAACACATATAAACCTGGTTGATATAATCGTGTTGCATGAATCGTGCCCCGCACCTTTTCAAACATATTTGATTGAAAATTGCCACTCAAAATAGATTTTAGAAAACATCCACGAGGAATATATACATCTAGTACTATTATGGTCTAATATATACTGTCATCAAAGGCCCAGCAAAAGAATTTCATTCCAGTCTAACAGCGGGGTAATGTAAAGAAATTGATTGTGAAAACTCACTTAACATCAGAAAGACATTCAGATGGAAATTATATTTAGTATTATAAGAAAACACTACATCAACCTCATGTTTGACGGTGGTCAAATCATAAATTGAAAACGAGGGCCGAGGGCAGATTAATTGCTCCAAATGACAATATTCGAAATATAAAATAAGTAGCCAAACATTAATTGCTACATTATACCCATCAAACGTTTTCCCATTACGAAAAGAGGGCGTATCAGTCTCCACAAACTACAGCCGCTGGTAACATTATTTCGAGTATTTTAATCAAAAGGATCAGTTCAAATATTTCTATCTGTAAAAACCTGCATTAAAATGTTGTAACCCTGAAAAATGCGGCTCAAACAAAACAGGCACAGAGGAGCTCAGATCTTTACATTGCTAAGCTGTAAAAATGTTCAGACGAATAACAAAACATGTCAGAGCCCTCAATACTTCTTCTTCTAAGTCACGATACACCATTATAATCAAACGAGAAGAAAAATACAGGTAAATACACTTCATTTAATGGGGAAGAGGAGGTTATATATGAAGATGAGAAAAAACATGTAAAGCACAATACGAGCACGAACGCAATCTTCTCCACCTCCGGTCTCTGCATTTGATCGTATGGAATTATATTTGGTGGTGCAGCAGCCTCCTCCACGAGTGGTGGCAGAAGTAGAGAAGAAATCACATGCAGTTAGCCATCTGTCTATACCATGCAGCGAGAAAAATGAAAACTGTCCACAAAAATCTATAAAAATACCTGAAATTTTGTTATCCCTTGGATTTCAACGAACCTGGGAGAAGGAATGAAATGCGTACGATGTCTGACGATTGTCAGAATTCCTAGGTCTATGTTCACTACAAGAACGCCTTCGGCGTAAATATTCATAATCATTTATCTCATTTTCATTATTTCATATATAAACACATACATTCATTGTTTCCATATATGTGTATGTGTATGGAAAATGCAAGAATATACAGTTTTTAAAATATAATTTTGTGGAATATTGGATTAACTTTTTCAAATAAAAAAGATAAATGTATAGTTATGTTATGTTGATGGTCTTAAGGATTTCATTAATTGTTTTTGTTTTGGTAAATTTAATTATTAATCAAATGACTTGTAAAAGTCACATTTCTAATAAAAATTAATTCTCATATTTATTTTCATAATAATCATAATTAAAAGAACATCTCATATATATAATAATCATAATAAAAGGACTCCACTTTAACATATAAATACTTAAAAAAATTGTTTAGTGAAGGAGTATATAATTTTAAATTTATGGTAAATTTAAATAACACTAAGAAATATGAGAAAATCTATGAAAATATAATAAAGAAGATATGTATAGATATTAAAAAAATATTAAGAATGTTATATATATTTTTCTAATTTGATTAGAGAGAGGAACATATAAGATTTATATACAAATTTGTATTAAAATCCGTAATTGGTTTAAGAAGTATACATAGAAAATGATTCTTAACAATATTGACAAACCAATCCATGATTACAAATTTATCAAAGTTTCATGGTAAAAATTCAAAATGAATATTAAACTAGGAATAGCATGTGTACAATACAATGTGAACGCCGAACGGTATATGCTATTTGTTTTAGACGGATAGTTATTACTTTTGTAGTTGATGTTGATAAGGGTTGTAATTGATTTTGTAAGTGTATAAATATAGATGAACCACTTAATTTAAAGGTTCTCTCTACATTTCAAACTTGTTACAAATTTGTACATGAATACATTTGATACTATTTTCAATAGTTAATTACTTTTATAGTTGATGTGGTTCGTATTTATTTCGGTTTAATTGTACATCTTTTGTTGCATCGGTTTTTGGTGGGTCTTTTGTAAAAAAAACCTTTATTCTACACTCGATAATGTGTGATTGATAGTGGTATCAGAGGAATATAGATGAAACATTACATTGAAAGGTTGTATGTGTACATTTAATTCTCAAGTACAAATTCGTACATTTAAAGTTACAAATCATATATCATAACATTAGATACACGAAGACCTCTATACAAAAATGAAACATGTATACATTTGATAAGGGTGTGATTTATATTGAATGAATGGTAGCCTTTTGTGGGTAATTTTATTTTCAATAAACATGATTACATTTGATACCTCTTGAACGACAATGCCGCTTTGGATACAAGAAGTGTTGAGTAAAGTAGTATTGGGATATTAGAGATTGCCATTGTTCTACGCTCTAATTTATGACATTGTTGCTCAGCAGTTATGAGAACTTTAATTTTTGCATAGTTCTCTCTTCGTCGGGCTCGTTTACAGAGTCGACATGATTGTGAAGTCACAGACCTATGGAGTACCACCTGTTGAAAAACATTGTGTGGGTCAAGATGAACAGCATACATTGTTTGATGACATACAAATGCAAAAATAAGTCAAAATATAAAACTATATACAACTGTAATGCATGTGGAGTTCCAATGGGAAATACGCGTAAGAGGTAACAATTTGAGAATAGAAAAACTACATTTGTTCTTGAAGGAAAAGAGTATTAGTTATATGGAAAGATACAATACATTCACATAGTATACAAGGATGCAAATACGTACATAACAAAAGTGCAAGTAATTTTCATTTATTTTCTTAAAAGTACTTACAATCCACATAGTAGTAGGAGGTAATAGTATGTCAGTGTATAAGGAAATACAACAATTTTCTTTTGAAGAAGGGAAAAAAGTGAAACATAGATATGAAATAAGAAACTTAGCGGTGATAGTTCAAAGTATAGAATGGGATGGGTGAGGGTGTAAAGTTTGAAGGGACGGGTGCATTAGAAATATTTGTGTAAAGAAGGTTACGGAGGAGTTTCACTGTTATCTACTTTCTTTGAACTGAGGATGACACATTTCAATCTGTTGTTTCCGTAGTATGTCTCTTTTTCAGGGAAAGTGTGAAGCAATGTTCATTGTCGATGACATTGCTTATAATTTCACTAGTTGCATCTTTGTCTATAGACAATAGATGGAAGTCGTTAGCTGCAACACACATGATTGACTCAATTGTCTCATCAAAAGTGGTAATTGATTAAAGTTCTCATGTTGGGTCCTTTAGATCGATCATGAGTGCATATCTATAATCATAGTTATGAACTTTTTTGTTGTAACTCGAACAGAACCATGAACCATTACCATTCTCTCTCACCTTTTTCCTGTATTGTTTGTCACCTTTTTGTAGATGGCATTCCTTATAGAAAAAGTTGTCCATGCTGATATTTATGATTTCTGCAGTAACCATGGTCCATTTATTTCTCTCAGTGTTCCCCATATGAAGGACCTGCGAAATCGTTGTTACAAAGGTCAAGCTTTTTGGAGTGCCCATAAATTTGCTTGTGATAAAGGGGCGCAGGGGGAGTAGTCATCATAATAAACTTAGCCATGAAGCGTATTGGTTTATGAAATTAAAGGGTAATGTAACATCCGTACTTGAAACAAAGTGTCAATTGACCTCACATTGAAACTAGAGACACAAGTAGCTTTCAAGAAAAGGACCAGAATAGGTGGTATAGAAAGCATGTCTTCAATTTCTTTGCTTATCTCATCTAAGTGTTGTCCCCACAATGTGACACTTACACTGAATCCCGACATGTCCTTTAATTGTAGAGTTATTCTCTTTGTTTCAGACTTGTCATGCCTACGAATTGTTGAGCATGGTGACATCGCAAGAACAATGTCAATCAAATCAACTGTAGAACCTGTAGCGCTTGCAAGTATGTCCTTGATTTTGATGAAGTGAAAGTGATGGGAAGGTATTGTATCCTCATTTTATATGAGTGGAGTTATGGTTGAGGAAGGTTGCAGGAAAATATCATAAGCATTGTTCGAATGGTTGTAACATAGCTTTGCATCAAAGCAATCCTCGCAATCCTCCCATTAGAAATTGTATATAGCTTCCCATTTTCAATCTGCTCATAGAATGCTTCCGGCCTCATTGAAATGGGTGATGTAGATTTCCTCCTTCACGATCCACAAAATCAAACCCAAGCATGGAGTCATCTCCCTCGCGTTGTGATATTTGTGAAGGGTTGTTTTTGCTAGGACACGAACCTCTATGAGACCACATGCACATAGATGTATTCAATCCACTTATTTTAGTTGGTGTTCTCACAAAATATTTGTTAACCTAGTTTGCACTTGCATCTATTTGAGGCAATTCACTGTCTTGGAGAGCATTTTTTGGTAGTCGGGTTGGAGCACCGATTACCAAATGTGTTTCAACAAAAACATCCATTTCAATGATAAGAAACAGTCCTAAGGGAAAAGAAAATTGAGATAGAATTATAACTAAGCAACGGATGGAAATAAAACACAAAGAAATTATAATTAGTATAGGAAGTTTATATGCATTGGTAATCAAGTCAAGATGAAGCTTACGGTTCACTTTTGATCATTCTAAGGCGGGATTTTGTAAACACACAATGGAGCCTTCTTGTATTGATTTTTCGGTAACACATCTTGCAAATTTGGAGGGTAGAATTGTTGTCTCGAAAATGTATCCCATTCAAAGGTCAACACGATGTTGTGCACCCATGTTGAGAATAGACCTTAGGGAGGACAAGTGCGATGATTCGAAATGTGGGGTCAACATTGGAACCACCCTCAATTAATTGAGAAATGCCTTTGTGTGTCAAATTTATTTCCATGGCAAGTAAAAGATGCTCGAGAAAGTGAGAGTTTTGCAAATATATGGTGGAAAATGTAAACTTGTCTCTGTGTATATTCTAGGAGATAATTGAGAATTTCAATGTGAGGAGATTGTCATTACTTTGAATTATAAAATCTTGTTGCATAGTATTGTTTCTGATATTTTAAATGAGACACGATATTATTTGACCTATAGTTGCTAATATTGAGTAATATGTTGCAGGTTCATCACATCAAGTGAAATAATTGCTTTGCCACATTTTTAATTACTTGGCAAAAGCTGACCAATGCATAGATTGGAGGCTATACCTTTTTATAGTTTGAACTTTGAACTTGATTTGAAGTTGAATTCAATAATGGACAGTCAATCAAAGACAGATGCAAATTTCATGGAGAAGCATGAAGGCATTATTCTTTCCCAAAACAATATGTTTGGGGAGTCTATTCCTAATAGTAGTTTAGAAACTTCTGGTCATAATTTAGGGCAACCAAATACCGAGACAAAAATTGAGAAAATGAAGGCCAATTCAGATTTGTACAAGATCAAAGATCCAAGCATTTAGATTTGGAGGATCAGGGTATAGATTTTTTGAAAATCATGCAGAAATTGAAAAGTTGAATCCTCAAGACAACGTGGATTTCATACATATGAGAGCTTATATGAGAAATGACTGCGACACTTTCCTAGAGGATTGTGTAATGGTTGAAATTCCCACAGATTACAAATCTTCACTTTCTGGTCATAATACATGGCAACTAAATACAGAGACAGAAATGGAGCAAATTGAAGGTCAATTCAGAGTTTTACAAGAGCCTAGAAGTTGTTCTGAATTTGATATAATAGATCGAGGATTCAAGCATCTGCTTTCACCACAAAGAAGTGATGCTTTTACAACTATAAACTTTGATATTGATGAAGAAAAGGATTCAGATTTGAATGATCAGGGTATAGATTTTGTCGAAAATGATAAAGAAATTGAAAAGCTAAATACCCAAAGAAAATATCAAAAGATTCTAGAAATATCAATAATCAACATTATGAAACCGAAGCATTTACATAATTTCTCAATCAATTTGATGTTGCACAATATAAAATGTCATTATTTTTGTACTTTATCAAATTATAGGATGAAATCAAAAGTATTAATACAAATACAAAACTATAAATGCATACCTCTTGGGTCAAAATTGAATAGTTTTATGAGGAATTTGGGCTTGATGAACCAAACTATCAACTTTGAAGATTGATTGGCTTTGAACTCGACACACAAACAAACCGCTCAAAGCAATACAAAGTTTACTCTCTATGATGGGATTTAGTTCCACATTACTCTCTACACCCTTAAGTTCCAATATTGTGCTATACACTTTAAAACCTCCCTAAAAACTACAAAATAGTTCTTTCTTACACCTGGAAAATCATATATCAAGGCAAGGGAAATTCTTTAACAATATAATTTGTGCAAGTTGTGAAGAAATTTAAATGAGCTCATAACAAACAAGCAGTTGTGTAAGAACTTACACAGAAAGCAATGAATTTGGCGTCAAGCTATGTTAAAATATACATGTACATGACGCTAACCTCTCAATTGCTCAGAAACGAATGTAAAACCGAAGAAAATCCCAAAAGGATTTAAAAATTTGTTCATTTTGTTTGTATGTTACAATCACTGCAGTTTTAAAAAATTTACAACTTTGTAGGCAGTAAAACTAAAAACATAAGCAATACATACAAAACTTCCATGGTTGGCAATCACATAATAACACTATAACTTTGGAACCTCGTTCCATAAATTTGTTAAGTTACAAAGTCTAACATACCATGAACAAATAACAATAGTAAGGAAAAACATTCATCTATAAAATTCCTGGACATCTACCATAAATGTTTTTGACATGTATGTTTCTCTCCTAAGAAACCTTGGCTGAAAAAAACACTTACAAACTCCATTGGCTATCAATATCTAATAACAACCAATCTCTATCAGAAGATTAGATATGATCTTCCTCGTCAAAGTCGATATGTTCCCAACTTGAATCTGATTTTGAACATTCCATTACAGTATGTATGGCATCAACATTGTCCATGTCAAGGGAAAATATTGAAGATTTGGTCTCTGTTTTTTTACATATGTATTTCCCATACTGGATTGATAAAGACATTATTATAATCCAGGCAAAGACATCCGACAAATGCCTCCAACTTTAGAAATTGTTTATTTTACAGAGTAACACTAACGATTGAATTCCAGGACATAGTATTGGAGGGCAAAAACACTTCCCAATCGATCTGCAGAAATAAAAACTAAAAGCACCATGCATGCATTGAGTCCTTTAAATGTTAGCCTTACTCTGCATGCACATTTATAGGAAACTTTTAATACAGGTTTTATAGATAAGTTGTATTTCATAAAAACATTCAACTTTCAAAATATTACTGTAATTAATCATTGAACCAACATCCATATGGTAGGGCATGCCTTCTATCATGGTTCTCAGAGGTGACACTATTGGGTTATTACCTTTCAGTGGAAAAAGTGATTCTTCCAGTGATTAAGTTTGATTCCTGGGCCATTGGACCGTCTTGTGAACAACATTGGTATTGTCCCCAAGCCATGCTTTGAACATGGATGCTTAATTAGTGTGTATAAGGTTTGAGATTTGAGTCTAACCAGCTTCAAAACAAATATATATTACACGGGGGACTCCATGGCAGAGCTCTAGGTTGAAATCCCAATAGACAATAAAATATATTGAAATTGGGTAAAATACATCTGGGGCTACCACAACCTATTTTACCCAAAAAAATTGGAACAAATAGAAAAACCAAAATTTAGTTTAAAATAAAATGTGCCTTTAAAAAAGAATGGAAAATACAAAACATAAAGACATCTTGAACAAAAGAACATGTAAATCATGTATCTGCAATAAAATTAACAAAACCCATTTGGATTTTATCTACAAAAAGTAGTCACAATAAGTAAAAAAACATGAAAACTTTGATATTTTTAAGGAAACAAAACAACACCCAAGTCAGGATGTTCTGAATCCACCTGGATTTTAACTACGATCACTGAAATACCAAAATGCATTGGGGTTTTAAATACTCATAGAAAAACGTTGAATGTAGAACGAAATAGAGCTCACTGCGTAATAATTTGCCTTGGTTGTTGTGGAGTATTTAAAGGCTATTACAAAGATGATTCAGCATGCAGGAAAAACCAAATCTAAACACGGAACTACGATCACTAAAATACCAAAATGCATTGGGGTTTTAATAAACTCATGAAAAACACTAAATGTAGAATGAAGTAGAGCTCATGCGTAATAATTTTCCTTGGTTGTTGTGGAGTATTTAAAGGCTATTACAAAGACGATTCAGCATGCAGGAAAAACCAAATCTAAACACATAAAAAAATGAAAAAGCAATTGTTAAAAATAGTCGGACAAAGCGAAAACGTTCAAACGGCTGACAAATTTAATCCATTGAAAAAACTTCTAAAAGCCGTAAAATTTAGCATCATTTGCACGTCCAAAGGTCCTCTACCATAGGAAATGCCTTCAATGTAATAAGTGTTATAACAGATATAAAATAACTCTTCCAATATAAATACATAATGATTGAGTTTAGCAAATTTACGGATCACTCAAAGTATATTTACCATACGTAATTTATATTTAATTTGAAAGTTTATAAATATAATAATTATTTTTTCAAAAATTATATATAATAATATGAGGTCTCCATTGAATTTTATTTATTCTTTCCATGTAAAAGATCCCTTCTCACTTAAGTCTACCCAGTGTCATTAGGTTTTGACCCTTTCACTACTTAATAACAAAAGAAGCATTATATACTTTCTTACAAATTATGTGAAAGTGGATTTTGTTTTTGAAATATATTCATATTAAGACTTTGTGAAAGTGTAGCAAAACATGTAATAGTTGATTAGAGGATTTCTAGAAAGTCATATATTTTAATTATGATATAATACTAGCAATCGACGTGAACTTTCTTACAAATTATGTGAAAGTGGATTTTGTTTTGAAATATATTCATATTAAGACTTTATGAAAGTGTAGCAAAACATGTAATAGTTGATTAGAGGATTTATAGAAAGTTGTAGATTTTAATTATGATATAATACTAGCAATCGACGTGAACTTTCTTACAAATTATGTGAAAGTGGATTTTGTTTTGAAATATATTCATATTAAGACTTTATGAAAGTGAAGAAACATGTAATAGTTGATTAGAGGATTTCTAGAAAGTTGTAGATTTTAATTATGATATCATACTAGCAATCATACATGAAGTGTATGATAGAAATATCAAAGGTTTTTTTTTTGAGGATTCATATTGGAGGAAGATAAACAATGATAGAGGAAGAGGGGTTAAGAAGAAGGGTGTAGAGGTTGGAGAGGGTGACGAAAATGGAAAGGAAAAACAATTTTAAAGTGAACCATATAAATAGGAAATGACATGGGATGTTGTTTACGCGACGTGAAAACAACGTAAAGATAAAGATTTTTTGTGAATGTAAGGAGCCATAATTTTTTTTTTTGGAAGTGAAAAAGTGTTTGTAGTTTTAGCCCTTGCATAAATTTAGATAGGAAGATGTGGAGTGGAAGTGGCATTTGAATGTGGTGACCTCATGAAAAGTTCTACTCATCAATAATTTTGATGACATCATTCAACAATCACCAACAAAGAAGGGATGAGTGCGATATGTCGAGGATTTTGATTGTATAGGAAAATTAATCTCAGCATGGCTCACACCTTTTCCACAACAAGCAATTTTTGTCCCCATGAAATATCCAGTATATGAGCTCAAGTTTATAGTTGAGACACTAGTTGGAATAGTTATGTGAGCTATACGGGTCAAAAGTAAAGATTGGGGAATTTCAAAAGGTTGTTGGTTGAAAACCCAACCATGATGTTTGCTTCTTATAGCACTTTGTAGCTCGTATTTTTAGTTGTGAGCTCTAGTAATTGCAGGAAACATTTGATGTTTAAAATGTCATAAACAATCAATATTGTACATCGAAAGGTGATATGGTGACAAGTAGAAAATATTTGTCGATCGAGGTTGAAAATTCAAGGTTTTTGAATTGGACGACATTAATTTTTTTGAGATACTTGATGAGGACATGAATGGAAAGTTGGAAATGAACATGGGAGAAGTAAATGATTTTAGATGCAACATGATAAAGAAAAAGACAACACAAAATAACTTTAAATGAAAAGTTGAAACCTATATGTTCATTCGTGACATGTATAAAAAAAAAGGTGGTTAATATTTGTAGATGATATGACGGTGAATATTTGATAAAAATTCGAGTGTATGTGATTCAATATTTATGTGAAACCGAGGTTCACAAATATTTAGAATGTCATCAAACATTGAGTGTAAGAAAGATGTATAAATCTTAAGAATGTGTTCTAACTTAATTTTATTTTAGTGGCCAAATGGCGATTGTTAAACATTCAGCCTTTTTGAAGATCTAGTTGCTTTCATTGTAAAAAAGATGTTAACATACAGAAAAATGAAGAATTTATTGAATTCCTTAATTTTACTTTCTAAATAAATGTCATGATAGGATTTTCATGCTTTAGCTTTATTACGATTGAAGATGAGGAGATATATAATATCAACGACATGAAAAAAAAGCAAACAATATGGTAATACACATTCATATGCATTTACATTCTAGAAAAAATTAAGAAAAAGAAATAATATCTTTGTTAGATTAAAATTCACAAGAAAACGCTAAGAATTTTATGATATTTATGTTTAAATTTTTTTCAAAATTAAGGTTTGATATAAAGATGCATAGAATCTTTTAATAACCCTTTTAAGATGGCATTAACCATAGATTAATAGCACAAGCCCACCCCCATAAAATGCACAAGCTAATGCTTGAGAGGATTAAGAAAGCCCACTCTTTTAGTATTGGTAATAGATTGAGTGACTATTTATAGTGTTTGCATAGAAACTTGCTCCAATAGTTCTTAACTATAATAGACAAAACAATCATTTAGGGTTTACATAACCATATTAAATAAATGGTATAAATAAATTTATTTCTGTAATTAGATGTATGTTAATTATATAGTTATAATTAATAATTATTGTAATATGTTTGAAAACCGGGTGCCTATCAACTATGTTTAGTGTAATGTGTTTGAAAATAACTATATCGGAAAAGTAATGGGGAATTTCTGTTTGGAAATCAATTCATATCATATATGTGTCAAAAAGCAATCTCATAATAAAGAACCCGAAAATAAATTTCTATAATTATGAAGAAAATAAAATATAACTAATATTTGTATCAAATATTGATAATAATTAATATATATTTTAACTAATCATATTTGAAATAGGAATATTTACTATTGAACATTTTAGAAGGTAATAATATAAAAATTGTGGTCATTCCCATTTTACAACTTTAACCACAATTTTTACACTTAAAATGTTAACAATGTTATAATTCAAAACTTATTATTTCTATAATAAAATTAGGAGTGGAATCACGATTTGATTTTATAAATCCAAAAAAATAAAATATGAAAATATTATAAATGTAAAATCCAATATATTTATAGTGTTAGTTACTTCGATATGTAAAATCACAAATAGTGAAATGAGATATACCTTAATTATAAGTAGCACACCTATATTATATAAAATATATGTAAAATATGCCGAGATGTATAGGCACTTATACCTCTTGGCATATTTTATCATTTATATAAACATAAATAAAAACATAGTAAAATATGCTTTGAGAGGTATAAGTGCTATACCTCTCGACACATTTTACATATATTTATATAATATAGGTATACCATGTAGATTTGCATTATACATAAAATGATACAAAAAATAAAGGCAGAAAAAGAAGGCGGGAATTTAATTCGGGTAGGAATCACCTTGATGAGAACATATTAAATTGGTAACTCGATGCGGGAGCATAAGTTCCGGAGACCATAACTTTTGATCCAACCATTGGATCGTCTTGAAATTTTACAAGGAGGTAGATATACATTAGTACTGTGTTGGGGTCAACTTTTCCAAAAAAAAATTGGACATTGGGGCACATTTTCGGGCATGGATTCCTTCATCTAGTGTCCTAAAATTAGCTCTTAATGTTTTTTCGCTTTTGACTAGGTCTTAGAACTTTAATAAATTTTGTTGTGCTTGTTATAATAAGTCAAAAATTTGCGTGAGTCCTAATTTATGAAGGAATATTTGACATGCAAATTTGGGGACCCATTCGAGTTGTTTTGCTAGTAGGTAATTTTTGGCATTTTAGGGTTTTTTGGCATTTTAGCGTTTTTAGAATAGATGTGAAATAAAGGGAGGATTGTAATGATGTAAAAGATTAATGTGGATTCCAGAATAAGAATAAATCTATTTTTAAACTCTTGTTTTTTATTTGCAAAGTTTTTATGTGTGTTTTGGAGGTATTTCAACCTCTTGCAGCCTAGATTCATATCAATTAGTATCGAGCAAGATTTTGATTTTCATGGAAATAGTTAAGGTAACATATTACATTTTTTGTATGTAATTTTTACCTCTATTTTATATAATCATGACTAGACATGGGGGAGGTTATGCCTAGATTAATAGGCATATGCGGGAGCTATATAGAGACAATTTTATGAGCTCACAAGAGAAGTTACCCACCTTAGAAGAAGACATACAAATGGGATGCGAGACCCATATAGTGATACTAAAGAAGTATCTCCATTGATGAATGAAGGAGGAGATGAATAAGAAAATGAGAGAGATGAAGAAACAATGAATGAGAGACCATTTGAGGAGAGATTTACCCAAAGGCTTTAGAGGGAAAGAATGACGACATCAAGATTTATGTTCCGATTATGATGGAGGGTTACAACCAAAGGAGTTGATTGATTGGTTAAATCACATGGAAAATTTATTCGAGTGGAAAATACTGTCAAAGGAGAAGAAGGTTAAGTTTTCATGCACTAAGTTTTCTCAATATTCATTGATCTAGTGGGATCACCTAAAAATGAAAGGTAAAGGAATGGAAAGGGAAAGATCCGAAACTGGAATAAAATGGTAAAGAAGGTGAAAGAAAATTTTCTTCCTATAGATTATGCTCAAAAACTCTTTCAAAGGTCTCAAAACCTAAGATAGAAGGAGCTCACCATTGAGAAGTATACCAATGAATTTTACAATTTTTCAATCAGGGTGGAATAGGAGAGTCTAAAGAAAAAAGGCTACATGGTATATAAATGGGTTGAGTTATACCATACAAGATGAGCTGAGTATGCTTCGGATCCATAGCGAGATGATGCTCATCAACTCGCATTAAATGCACAAGAAAAGAATAAGAGAAATAATTTTAAAAGAGGTGTGAAAGAGGTCCATCATTATCTCCAATGAGAGGTAGAGGTATATTTGATTCTACAAAAGGTGAATCCTCTAATACATAAGGGAATGAAGATTCTGGTCAAAGTCGTGGTAACTACCAAAGAGGTAGGGGGTTTAAGAGGGGAAGAGGTTATAATGGAGGATGAGGCTGGAATAGCCCCCAAAGGCAATATACATGTTACATATGTGGTGAAGAGGGGCACAAAGATTTTGAGTGTCTGCACTATCCTACATAAGATAGATGGAAAGGAGAAATACCACAAGTAATTTTGGTTGAAGTTGAAGAGGAAGAAGAAATGGAGGTTGCTGTAGACTTGGGTGAAACCCTCATGATAAGAAGGATGATGATTGTCCCAAGGAAGGATAAAGAACATGATGCTTGTTGGTGTTGATTCATGGCTATGAAAAATATATTTCAAATAAGATGCACCTCTGGAGGAAAGGTATGTAAAATTATTATCGATGGTGGTAGTTGTGAAAATATGGTTTCAACTGTGAATCTATGATGGTTGATAAACTCAATATAAAATGTGAGAAACACCCATATACCTATCGTATATCATGGTTCAAGAAAGGGAATGAGGTAACCATAAATTAAAGATTCCTTATAATTTTTTCAATTGAGAATACCTACAAGGATGAGGTGTGGTGTGATGTTATCCCAATGGGTGCATGCCATATATTACTGGGGAGGCCTTGGTAATACGATAGAAAGGTTACACATGATGGAGGGAAAATACATATACCTTTTGGAAGGATGGTGTAAAGATGGTCTTATTATCCTTCTAGGAAGAAGAGAAGAGTGAGGTATTATTGGCTATAAAAGAGTTTGTTACATGAGAAATGGAAGAAATTTGATGGTGTTATGCACTAATGTCAAAGAAGGTGGAAATATAGGACTTTAATATACTTGTTGTTGTGTAAAAGGTACTAAAAGAATACAAAGATGTCATACCATATGAGATACCATATGGGTTACCTCCGAAGTGAGATATTCAACACCATATTGATTTGATCCCAGGATCGACCCTTCCAAACCAGGAAGCCTATCGAATGAGTCCGACACAGAGTGAAGAGTTAAACAGACAAGTGATAGATCTAATATAGAAAGGGTTAGTGAGAGAAAGCATGAGTCCATGTGCAACTCCAATGCTATTGACTCCTAAAAATATGGAGACTGGAGAATGTGTGTAGACAGTAGGGCCATAAATAAGATCAAAATTAAGTAGATCGGTTCCCGATTCCAAGATTTGATGATATGATAGATGTGCTAATGGGAGCCCTATATTTTAGCGAGATTGACCTATGGAGTGGATACTACTAGATTCAAATCCGTGAAGGGGATGAATGTAAAACTTCTTTCAAAACCAAAGATGGATTGTACAAGTGGATGGTGATACCATTTGGGCTATTTAATGCACCCCATACATTCATGAGGTTGATGAACAAAGTACTCCGAGAATATAATGGTAAGTTTGTTGTTTTCTATTTTGATGATATTATGATATTGAGTAAGATGGTGGAAGAACACTTGTTACATATAAAATTGGTATTATACTTGTTACGTAAAGAGAGTCTATATGCAAACTTAAAGAAGTGAATATTTCTTCAAAAGAGTCTAATTTTATTGGGGTTTTCATATCAGAGGATGGAGTGAGGATGGATGAGGAAAATGTAAAGGCAATTTTGGAATGGCCTATTCCAAGGAATGTGAAAGAGGTTCGTAGTTTTCATGGATTAACAAATTTTTATAGGAAGTTTAGAAGGAATTTTAGTAGCATTGTTGCACCCATAACAAAGTGTACAAAAGGGAGGGAGTTTGTATGGACCAAGGTAACAACATATAGTTTTTAATTGTTGAAGAAGAAAGTGTCAAAAGCACTTGTTTTAGTATTGCCAGATTTTAGCAAGGTCTTTGAGGTTGACTGTGATGCATCACATGTCGGGATTGGAGATGTATTGAGTCAAGAAGGATGGCCCGTGGCATTATTTAGTGAAAATCTAAATGAAGTCAAGAGGAAATATTCTACTTATGATGTGGAATTTTATGTTATTGTTCAGGCATTAAGGAATTGGAGACATTACTTGGTAGCAAAGGAATTTATACTCTTCACTGACCATGAATCCTTGAGGTATGTAAACACACAAAAGAAAATAAATAGTAGGCATGTAAAATGGGTTTCATTTTTGCAAGAATATAATTTTGTATTGAATCATAAGTAAGGTAAGCAAAATCAAGTTTGATTCCTTGAGTAGGCGTGTAGCACTTTTGACAACAATGGAAAATGAAGTAGTAGGGTTTGAGGAGTTAAGGAATTGTATGAAGGTGATCCAGATTTTGGTGATTTTGTGAGACAACTTAAGGACCCTATAATAGGTAGTGGTTCTTATGATTATTTGATGCAGGATGGTTATTTATTTAGGGGGAAACAATTGTGCATCCCTGTTAGTTCAATGAGAGAAAATATTATAAGAGAATTGCATAGTGGGGGTTTGTTGGATACTTTGGTATAAGTAATAAAATTTACCTTGTTGTAGAAAAGTACTATTGGAAAAAGTTAAAGAGGGACAAAAGTAGGATTGTAGAAAGATGTAGTGTGACAAATGGCTAAGGGCCATGCACATAATATTAGGTTGTATATGCCATTACCTATCCCTACATGGCCATGGGTTGATTTGAGTATGAATTTTGTGTAGGACTTCCTAACACACAGAGAGGGAATTATTATATCTTTGTTGTGGTTGATAGATTCTCTAAGATGAAACATTTCATTTCTTGTAAAATAAGTAATGATGCTTTCAGAGTTGCAGATTTTATTTTAGAAGTGGTTAGATTGCATGGAGTTCCAAGAATGATCACTTAGGATCGGGCCATGAAGTTTTTGAGTCACTTTTGAAAGAGGGAACCGGGGACACAACTACAGATTTAGTAGTGCATATCACCCCAAATTGATGGGTAGACAGAAGTAGTGAATAGAAGCCTGAGAAATATCCTACATTGCATAGTTGGAGAAAAGATAAAATAATGGGACTTGAATTTACCACAAGCGGAGTTTTCCTATAATAACTCATAAATAGGTCAACAGGAGGTCTCCTTTCTAGATTGTATATGGTAGGAATCCCAAGGGGGTCCTAGATTTGATTATGCTACCCGGTGAAGATGAAAATACTAATGATTTAGAAGCATTTATAGAACATGTCATACGGTTGAAGGATGAAGTAAGGAAATTTTGAAAGTGAGTAATGCATAATATAAATTAGATGCAAGATGCTAATAGGAGAGTAAGTGTATTGAAGAATGAGATATGGTGATGGTTCATATTATAAAGGAGAGGTTTCAAAAGGGACATATAATAAAATCAAGTATAGAAGATTAAGCCATGTAGGTTTTAAAGAAAATGAGTGATAATGCCTACAAGGTGGAGCTACCTGACAACTTTGCTATCTCACAAGTTTTTAATGTTTCTGACTTATATAATTTTCTAGGTCATGATGAAAATGTTGTAGAGGAGGAAAAATAAATGAGAAGCAACGATGCCAAGAAGAAGAAAAAGGAAAGGGAAATGCATGTCTTGGACCAAAAGCAGTCACTATTAGACATGGGAGCTACAATAGATATTTGAGTACGGTGGGAAGATTTGCAGCAAGAATAAAATACTTGGATTCTGAGTGGGAGTTGATGAAGATTGATGGTGCAAAAATAGATGAATCATGTCAACTGAATTTGTGGGAGCTGAATTTTTTCAACCGGGGAGAATGATGTTGGATCATAAGCTTGCATAGATCATAACTCTTGATACAATCGTTGGATTGTCTTGAAATTTTATAGGGTGGTAGATATACATTAGTAATATGGAGGTAAGCTTTAAATACATTTATTTTTTTCCATTTGGGCACATTTTCATGCATGGATTCCTTCATCTAGTGGCCTAAAATTAGCTCCGAATGTTTTTTTTTCACTTTTGACTAGGTCTTAGACCTTTAATAGCTTTTTGTTATGCTTGTTAGAATAAGTCATAATTTTCTGAGCCCTAATTTATGAAGGAATATTTGGCATGCAAATTTTGGGACCTATCCGAGTTACTTTGCTAGTAGGTAATTTTTGACATTTAAATATTTTTCTAGCATTTTAGGGTTTTTAGAGTAGACTTAAAATAAAAGGAGGATTATAATGATGTAAAATATTAGTGTGGATTCCAGAATGAGAAGAAATATATTTTGAAACTCCTAGTTTTATTTACAAAGTTGTTTATGTGTGTTTTGGAGGCATTTCAACCTCTTGCAGTTGGATTCATATCATGACTTAAGACTCATATTATTAATAATAAGGATCCCTACCCACGTAGTTCATTGGTGTTCATCGTAGGACCCCCGCCCACGTAGTTCATTGGTGTTCATTGTCATGATCATCATCGTCATCGTTATCTTTGTCATCATAGTGATCAGACCGTCATTGTCATCGTTGATCATCGTCATAATCATCATCATCATCATCCTCATCATCATTATCACCACCATCACCAAAACCATCATCATCATTGTCATCATGGACATCATCACCAATACTAATCTTACTACTAATATCGATATTATTATTACAATTTATAAGAAATAAAAAATATTATTATAATTATTATTATTGTTATTAATATTAATGTAGTTATTATTATTAAAAATATTAATATTATAATAATTTTATTAATAGTATTAGTAATATCATGGTTATCATCATCTTAATGATCTTCATCCTCATAATCATCATCATCTTCGGTATTCGTTTTCATCATAATAATAATCATTTTCATCATTTTAATTATCAATATTATCATTTTCATCATCACTTTGTCATAATCTTCGCGTCATCATCGTCATCATATTCCTCATCATTATTAACACAACCATCGCTACCACAACCATCATTGTCTCCATCATTGTCATCATCATTATCACATCATTTTCATCGTCATTGTCGTACGTATGTTCACAATTTAGTGTTTTTCAATCGATTTTTACAATTTATAATATAAACATTAATTATTAATAATAATATTGTTAAAAATATAGATTATTATTAATAATATTGTAAATAAATTATTATTATTAATATTTTTATCATCATCACCATCATCATTATCATTGTAATTATTATAATTTTCATCGTTACGATATTCATCCTCATCACGATTGTCATCATCATCATTGTCACAATCGTCATAATTGTCATGTTCATCATTATCATCATCATATTTATCATCATTGTGATCATCACGAGCATTGTGTTTGTCATCATCATCATGATTATAAGTACTCACAATCACTAACATGATCATCATCATCATTGTTGTCATTGTTATGATGATGATGATTAAAACGAAAATGATAATGATGAAAACAATGAAAGCGAGAATGATGATGATGAAAATGAGGATGATGATGATGGCATCAATGATGACGATGACCACCACTAAAAATACAAACATAATTATTTTTATTTCCAAATTAAGTATTAAAAATTGGATATTAAATAATAAATAATGATAGTATTGATGAGGACGATAGTGATGATGGAAATGATTACATAGATAATTAAAATGATATAAATTATTGTGATGATGATGAAAATGACAACACCGAAGATGATGACGATTGTGCCAGATGGTGTTCATCCTCCTCACAATCATCATCATCATCATCATCATTGTAATTATTATAATCGTTACGGTCTTCATCCTCATCACAATCATCGTCATCGTCATCATCATCATCATCATCATTTTCATGGTCATCGTCATCTTTATCATCATTGTGATCATCATCATCGTTGTGTTTGTCATCATCATCATGATCATCAATACTCACCATCATTGACACGATCATCATCAATGATGATGATGAGTGCTTACCTATATTAAATAGTAAACATAAATCACCACCAATGAAAACATCAATGTCATCCTTATCGTCATGTCATCATCTTCATTGTTATCCTCATCCTATTCATCAAAATTTCCATCGTCTTTAGTGTCATTATCATTTACATCATCATCATAGTGATTGTTAGATTTTTATCATGAACGATATCATCATCGCAATCACCATGTTGTTGGTCATGGTCATTCTTATCTATCATCATCATCATATTCATAGTAATTCTTATACATGTTTATGGTTTAAGGTTTATGAATCATGGTTTTGTCATTGTCATCATCATCCTCATCATCATTATCACCACCATCAACATCTCTGCCATCATCATCATCATCATCATCATCATCATCATCATCATGTATATTAATTATTAGAATTTAATTAATTAAACCAAGAGGTGTTCTACATTTGGCGGGGAAGGGAGTGTAATGGTGTACATTGATTGAAAAAATTATTTATTTATTGAGTACTATATAATGGGATTTTTTAATTATATAAAATTTATAGTATAGTAAAATATTTTACATATATCGGGCTTAAGAATTTTTTTATATAATAGTGAAATAACACATATACGGGTGATATATTTAAGTTAGTAATATGTATGGGGTAAAATATTTAAGTTAGTTTTTACTTATCTAGAATTTATGAAAATATATTTTACATGTATGGGGTAAAATTTTTAAATAGTTTTTACTTAAATAAAATATATAATGGTAAAATATTTTACATATATTGGGCTAAGTAATTTTTTTATATGCATAATTAAAATAATAGTGACATAACATATATACAAGGTAATATATTTAAGTTAGTAATATGTTTGGGGTGAAATAATTAACTTTGTTTTTATTTATATATAATCTATAAAAATATATTTTATATGTATGGAGTAAATAATCTTTAAGTTATTACTTGGGGTGGAATTTTTAGATATATAATTAAAATATGGATGGGGTAAAATTTTTAGTTAGGTTTTACTTAAATAAAATATATATGTTAGGAAAAAATAGATTTATTTTATATGTATTCCAAATTAATAAATATTTTGTATTTATATGTAAAAGTTTAAATATATTTACTTCATCACAAACATTAAAAATAAAAACTAATATTCAAATAAATTACATAAAAATAAATTGACCGACATAAATTTTAACCGACATACCTCGAAGTTGAAAAACACTCTATATTCACATTGAAGCTATTAAAATGAAGTTGAAAAATAATATATATTCACATTGAAGCTATGAAAATATTCTTGTAGTAAAGGTTTGTATTTCTATTAGGTTTTTGTTTTTTACATAGAAATCTATATTTTTATTTTCATACAAATAACAAATATTTTTAGTTCATAATAAAATTGAAAATAAAAATAAAAAATTAAATTAATTAACTAAAAATAATAATTAAATTTAAAAGTAAATGTAATTTAAATTTACTTTCATTTTTAAATGACGTTTTAAATGTATTTTATAATTATTATTGTAGGTATGGCTCACCCACGATTGAATTTTGAAAATGAAGAGCAACGAAGAGAATATCAAAGAGAATGTGCCCGACAATATCAAAGAAAACGATGTGAACAAATGACAGAGGATGAAAGACAACATAGGAATGTGAATGAAAGAGAAAGACATGCCAAATGCAGAGCATAAATTCTAGCAGAAGTACTCAAAGCACAAATGAGACAACGTGCAATGAAATGGTGGCATATCGTGCACAAATATCTCAAGATGATCAATATATATTAAGAAGAATATTGCAAAGAGACATGTGTTTAGATCAATTCACTATGGAAGAAAGACAACAAATACAAGAACGTAATCATGAAATAGTTCAAAGGCACCGTAATAATAATTTAAATGTCAAGGTTAATTCAAGAAGGTATGAATTTTACAAATTTCGAGATTGATGTGTTTGGTCGAAGGGTATTGATAAGCTCAAGAACCATGGAATATAGAATACCCAGTGAATAAAAATGAATAAAGCTCTCAAATTCATAACCATGGATAAAGATAATTGTTTACTTAGAATTGAAGACGAACCCTCCAATTTTAGATATGATAACATAAGTGAGAAACAAAAATTGAATTTGATATAATCATCATACATTATAATTAAGGACATAATACACCTCCATTACATATGATAATCCAAGGAACAATAGGAAAAAGAAAATCATATCTTATTGGAGGGATTAAGTTGGAATTTCTAGATTTATCACAACCAAAATGTAGCCCCCTTCTACTACTTGCTCCAACTGGAGTTGCAACATTTAACATTGGTGCATCAACAATACATACAACATTGTGAATGCCTATTTCAAATTTTGAAAAATTAGAAGGATCAAGGTTAATGAGATTTCAAGAAGAAATACAACATGTTAAGTATATTTTGATTGATGAGATGAGTTTTATAGGTCAAAATATGCTTCAAAATATAGATTCTCGACTCCACAAGCATTTCCAGAAAATGTTGATATGTGCTTTGGTTGAAGGTCTATGATTTTTGTTAAGCTTAATTGGGACACTTTCCTCTAGTATTAGATACACATCCATATGCATGCACAACAAAAGAAAAATTATTATGGAAAAAACTCATAACTGTTGTTACATTAGATAAGGTTTACAAATAGGAAGGTGAAAGTGAAGAATAATAAAGGTTTCAAAAATTCTAACAATCTAAGAGATGAAAATCCAACAAATGAAGATTAGAAATTGTTGATGAAAAGAATTGATGCTTTTCTTCAAACAGTTGAAAAAAGAGAATTTTAATGAAGAAATACATGTTTTCACAAAAAGGAAAATTTACATCAACATAATAAGAGAAAATTGTCTACATTGAATGAACCGTGCAAGAAGCATTGCAAGTAGAGGAGGAATTTTTTTTTTTTTGGAATGGATGATGAACAATTAGAAGTGGAATTATTGGTTGCTAAATGTGCAAGGGTGATGCTTAGTACAAATTTATGGACAAAATCAGGTCTTTCAATGGTGCTCTTGGGTATGTTTGAAGCATTGTTTAGAAATAAGGAGAAGTGCCCCTGAACATCTTACATATGTAATGGTTGAATTTGATAACTACACAAGAATGTATTTCGTTGATGGAGATCTAAAGACAATTCCAATCACCCCTATAGAAAGGGGTGAAACGCATAAATTTCCTTTGAAAATTGGCATGGGACCACCAATCCACAAATCATAGGGTTTAATGATTAATAAATTTGTAATTGATATAGGACATACATAAAGAATATGTCTTACATTTTTTTATATCGTATTTCAAATCATTACATGGGCTATAGATCTCACCTCCATTCACATATGACAATTTTGAGAGATTGAAGAATGGAAAGGAAGAAGAGAGAAGAAAGCATGAAGAAAAAGACTACAATCATTAGAGGAAGAAATGTTCAGATGATTATTTATTCTTCAAGTGCAAATGTATCATATATTCATATGAATATTTTTATTGTGTTCATGCATTAATAGAATTTTGAATCAATGTATATTTTTAATATGAAATACATTTTGAAAATTTTCATTTGTTGTGATGTATATAATTTTACATTTAGATTAAAATTTTATGCTCCGCCTCCCGATAATATAAAAATAATCTTTACGTTTTACATGAAATGCTAGTAGGTGCTACTAGAATAGATATCTTAAATACATTTATCTAAAAGACACCAAGAGATATCAATCTAGAGGTTTCTTTGTTGGTATTCTCACATAAGTTAGATAGGCACCTCAAGATTGATATCTCTTGGTATCTTTTAGATATATGTATTTAAGATATCTATGCTAGTATTAATAGTAATAAAACCATTTTCATTATAATTTTCATCATCATGCTCATGGTCATTTTTATCTTTCATCACTATTTTCTAAAAACACATAAATATTCAATATTTAGGGTAAAGTAAATATTTTGGATATGACTCTTTTCGCATCCCACATTGGTTTGTAGGTTTTGTGTTTGGGAACATGTAAACCTTATTATACCTTGATTCTTATGCAAATTGGGGTGATGCTACAATGGAAACGGTCCTCCAAGATTTTTCATAGCTCACTTATTGTGGGATGGGTATGGTTCCTTATTAGACCTTCTACTCTCCTTCTTTGTGCCTTAATATTCCAATAAAATTTTCAAGTTGGATATACATTTTAGTGTATCTTAGAATTTCTTCAATGTCTCTAGAAGCTTTGTTCATTAAAAAATCATAATCCCACATTAGTTGGTATATTTAGTATTATTATACGACTATAAAATCTTCATTCATTCAATAACCCAATCTCACATTAATTGGTAGGATTTGTAAAGGAAACATATAAACTCTAATGTAGAATGATATTCGTTACTCAATGGGGAAAAGTAGAAGGTGATTCTTCCAATAATAATAAAAATTTAATCTCCTCCAAAGTACATAGATTTATGGGCTTTAACTTGATGGCTATCTTATGGCCATCCAAATTTTTTTTAAGTGTTGTTTTGTTAATATCACCCTTCAAATTGTGTACTCAATTTGGTAGAGTGTCCATGGAATTAAACCTATTAATAACCCGTCAGAACATTTTATGCAAATTATTCTACTAAGAATGACCTAATAAAAAACACATAAAAAGACATAACAGAGGTGTCTCCCGGTGAATTATAAAAACAAATATAGAGCACGAAATTTCCACATGTGGTTGCCCCCTTCTGATTCTCTTGCTCCAAATATATGCAATACATTATATGTAACCTAGACTAAGTTCAAGTAGTCTCAATGAAAAAAAGACACTATTTTTATGTTCTCTCATTCTAGTTGTCAAGGAAGAGAGACGATTCTTGACTTTGAGACTCAGTTTTGAAGACTTGTCTCAAGACCTTCTTTCCAAAATTCAATGAAATAAAATAACGATTACAAATTCAACTGAAGTCTCATTAAAACACTATCCCAAAAGGTCTTACCAACCATATATCGTCATATGGCATTTGAGACCATTGTTATGGGCTTAAATTTGATGGCTATGTCTTATGGCCATCCAACAAATTTTAAGTGTTCTTTTTTTAATATTACCCTTCAAATTGTGTACTCACGTATTATTGTTTACAATAAGGATGATAAAATATTTCTCATTTTTTAAAATAGGTTTATGCAAATCAATATAATTAATATATAGATGTATATAAAAATGACTATTACATTTTATACTTGGAACTTGTATGAGATGGTTATTACAAATGGATTCAACTTTTTGGTGGTGGTGGGTTATAATTGTTAAGTGTTTTAGTTATAATTTTGATTCTAAATTTTATATTCACTTAACTATTGCTAACACGTTTTTTCTTGTCTTAGAGAAGACGATCAAAAATATTAATATCTTAGCCTTGAGATGGAGTTTCAAGGTCATTTTTGTTTTCTCTAACATTTTTTACAACCTTAGACATTAATCAAAATGATTTTCAAAAAAATTATCTAAAATATATAATGTCATTTCTTAAATTTACAAATATTTCACAATAAAAGTATGATTCAAAATGTGTAACACCCATCGAATTTAAACCCTTTTACCCTTAAATTTTCCCTATTATAAAGAATTCAAAAACTCTTAATTTGAAATTTATATGTTATTAACGGGTTGTAAAAGAAACTGCTCGATTGATAAGTTTACGATTGATATTTCCGAGAAAAAAGCGGAAAAGACGCGTCTCACATTGGTAGTGAATCCATGGAATTGACCTATTAATAACCCGTTCAGAAATTTTTATACGTGATTATTCTAGTGATAATGACCTCATAGCAAAAAACACATAAAACAACATAACAAAGGCATCTCCCTATGAATTGTAGAAACAAATATGGAGCATGGAAATTATTTCCTTCACACTTACATCAACCCAATTATGTCGATCTAAGTGCAAACTAAGAATCCCATGAAAGTAACCCTACAAAATCCATAATCATAGAACCCCAACCTATAACTACAAAAAATCAAAGATTTTTCTTCTCAATTTAACTTTTCTACATCATTTCATAAAATTATGGACACTTGAAGGCCATAAACGAATAAAAATTCAATGTTCACATACTTTCAAACATAACAAATTGGGCATTTTATACGCCATAAATTACTGATAAGTTTTGGGGTCTCTCCAAAGAACACGTCATCACACGGTTGTATCTAGAAATATTGCATAATAATTTGCACTACAATATACCACTCGAAAGCATATTTTTGAAGGCTAAAACCCATTTTTCATTTTACACGAATACCCAGGACTACCCACTCCACCATCTAGAAATAAAGGGAAGGCTGGATGCTTCGTAGAGGACATGTTACTAGGCTTCAAAGAAATCGAACTCTCTTCCATTTCTTTGTATTGTGTTAGTGTCATAATGATCATACAATGCATGTATATATAAAATTTATAATAATTTAGTAATGAACACAAACAAAAAAGGCAGATGGAGACGACTTGGAGCAACATAGTATGAGCAAAGAAATATCTTGGAGATATTACAAGTATTATTGATGGTGAGGCGAGATGAGCATAGTCTGCATCAAGAATGAGTTTTTCGAGATGTCACAATCCTCGGACCGCATTCATTGCATAGATATGCCAAGAGCCGTAGTACGGTGAAGAAAGCAAATAATACCTCCATTAGTGACTAAAGCGTAGCGTAAACATGTAATGCCCACAATTTTGACGCACTAAAATGTGGCTAACCTTGTTAATTTATTACTTAAAAATTACGGATTTGTTTTTAAAGGGTTACAATCTAGTGATAATCATTAACTACATTTGATTAATTCTCATTATTAATTTAATTTCCACAATTATCCTTTAAATATTTAACTAAACATTTTACCTTTAGTTAAATTAATCATTTTTAATGATATTAAGATACTCATGCACAATATCATTTATTTAAATAAATCCCTATAGGAAAATCTCATTTAATTATTGATTGATTCATTGAAGGGTAAGTGCATGAAGTTGGGGGGCCAAAAAGTGGACAAGAATCCAAAAAAAAAAACGCGTATGTGTTTTGCTAAAATGCACTCGCATTTTAATTTGTTTGGCTCAGGAATCACCGAAGCATAACACGTACACATTTCAAACTACACAAAACACGTATGCATTTCAAACAACAAAAAACACCTACGCATTTCAAACAACACAAAATTCGTACGCGTTTTGTGTAGTATGGACCATGTATATGTGTTTTGGTGGTTTATACTTACAAAAATAGATGTGTAAGTATAAGATTTCTTTTACTTTAATTTTTTTTTAGTAAATATAAGAAATTAGGGTCACTCTACACCTTATGGAAGTGGTCTCGTAGCTCAATGGTTATAATCTAGAAGATAGTTTTTAAAAATCTAATCTGGAGTCGATCTTACTCATTTTCAGATTTCAAGAAACGACCTAAAACTTTTAGGGCATATATATTGTAGAATCAGTGATTTGTTTTGAGAAAGCATATTGTCATTTTTAGGTTTTTGGCCTTCTAAAATGGATTTTGGCCCTACCACTACTTGAATTGGTACTAATTTCTAAATTTGGTCCATAATTCACTTTAGTGACCATGAATTAACTCTATGATGTTTCTAGATAGTTCTTACTAAAAAGATATCCTCACTTTGTAGATAGAGGATTTTTCCCTGAATGAGATTCCTGTCCTATGGCCAAAATAAGGTGATTGCAACGTGCCTCCTCCTTAAGGTGTGATAACACTACTAGGTGTTGAATGAGTTGTTACAAATAGTACTAAGTGAATTGCATCAAGTGAAATCGGATGATTGCTCATTCTTAGAAACATGGTGCTCCATATAAAGATCATCCGATCACCTTTCCTAGCTCTAAAAGCATCCTTTCATGGAATCAAATTCATGATTATTATACATGCTTTTGCTCATATGTCTCTTATGGAGACAAACAATGCCTTAATACTTCACAAATAATGGTCCTTGATAACTTGATGACATGACTAGCTCATTTTAGCATTGCTCAAGGGTGTTCAATTAACTACAAAATGGCCAAAAATTTCTTTTAGGCCTTCAAAGGAAGTAGTCTCTCATAAAAACTAAATGAGTTGATCAATCACCTTAAACACTAAGCATTACACAACGAAACACGCTAAACAATCTTTTTAGGACTTTCCTTTGGGTGAGGGTTTATGATTTAGGTTTAGGGTGTAGGGCTCATGGTTTAGGGTTTAGGGCTAAGGGTTTAGGACTCAAGGTTTAGATTTTAGGGTTCAAGGTTTAGTGTTTAAGGCTCATAGTTCATATTTTAGGTTTAGGTTTTAGGGCTCAAGGATTAGGGTTTATGGTTAAGGGTTAAGGGTTTAGGGTTTAGGGTTTAGGGCTCAAGGTTTAAGGTTTATGGTTTAGGGGTCAAGGTTGAGGGTTTAGGCTTTATGTCTTAAGGTTGAGGGTTTAGGGTTTAGGGATCGGGGTTCGGGGTTTAGGGTTCGGGGTTGAGAGTTGAGGTTCGGGGTTTAGGGTTCGGGGTTTAGTTTTTAGGGTTTATGGTTTATATTTGAGGGTTGAGGTTTAGGGTTTTTGATAGGGCTTATGGCTTAGGGCCTAGGGTTCAAGGCTTAGGGTTTAGGGTTTAGGGCTCAAGGTTTAGGGTTTAGGGGTCATGGTTTAGGTTTTAGGGTTTAGGGTTTAGGATTTAGGGCTTAGAGTTTAGGGTTTAGGGCTTAGGGTTTATGGTATAGGGTTTAGGGTTTAGGGCTCAGGGTTTAAGGTTTAGGGTTAAGGATTTAGGGTTTATGGTTTAGGGTTTAGGAGTTAGGGTTTAAGGTTTAGGGTTGAGGATTTAGGGTTTATGATTCAGGGTTTAGGAGTTAGGGTTTAAGGTTTAAAGGTCAGGGTTCAGGGTTTAGGGCAAAGGGTTCATGGTTTAGGGTTTAGGGATCATGGTTGAGGGTTTAGGGTTGAGAGTTGAGGGTTCAGGGTTTAGGGCTCAGGTTTAGTTTTTAGGGTTTAGGGTTTATGTTTAAGGGTTCAAGGTTTAGGGTTTTGGCTTAGTGCTTATGGCTTAGGGCCTAGGGTTCAGGGCTTAGGGTTTAGGGTTTAGGGCTCTAGGTTTAGGGTTTAGGGGTCAAGGTTTAGGTTATAGGGTTTAGGGTTTAGGATTTAGGGCTTAGAGTTTAGGGTTTAGGGATTAGGGTTTATGGTATAGGGTTTAGGGTTTAGGGCTTAGGGTTTAAGGTTTAGGGTTGAGGATTTAGGGTTTACGGTTTAGGGTTTAAGAGTTAGGGTTTAAGGTTTAAAGGTCAGGGTTCAGGGTTTAGGGCAAAGGGTTCAAGGTTTAGGGTTTAAGGCTCAAGGTTTAGGGTTTAGGTTTTAGGGTTAAGGGTTTAGGTCGTAGAGTTCAGGGTTTAGGGTTTAGTCTTTAGGGCTTAGGGTTTAGGGCTTAGGGTTTAGGGTTTAGGGCTTAGGGTTTAGGGTTTAGTTCTTGAGTTTTAGGGTTTAGGGACCTTTGGGATTTAACATTTAGGCCTTAAGGTTTAGGATTTATGGTTTAGGGCTCAGGGCTTAGGGTTTAGGGTTTAGGGGTTATGGTGCATGGTTTAAGGTTTACGACTCAGGGTTTAGGGTTTAGAGTTACGGGTTTAAGGTTTAGGGGTTAGAGATTAGGGCTCTAGATTTAGGGTTTAGGGCTCAGGGGGTTTAAGGTTTAGGGTTTAGGGATCAAGGATTAGGGTGTAGGGTTCAAGGCTTAAGGTTTAGGGTTTATGGTTTAGGGATTAGGGTTTAGGGTTCATGGTTCTTGGTTTTGGCTTAAGGTTCGGGGTTCAGAGTTATTGGTTTAAGGTTTAGGGGTTAGAGCTCGGGGCTCTGGATTTAGTATTTAAGGTTTAGGGATTAGGGCTTAGGGTTTAGGGTCTAGGGTCTAGGGTTTAGGGTTAAGGGTTATGGGTTTAGGGTTTAGGTTTTAGGGTTTAGGGTTTATGATTTATTATTTTCATTTTAGGGTTTATAGTTTAGGGTTATGGTCTCATGGTTGAGGGTTAAGGGTTTAGGTCACGAGTTCGGTGGTTCATCAATTTGTAGGCGAGAACATTCAAAGAGAGTCATAAAAATTTGATGTTTTCATCTGTTGATATTTTAAAGGAGGAAATTTCATATTCTGATTGTCAATCCTTCCAAAGACCCTAGTAGTCCTCAATCCTTGGATGTACAGGAGGAGACACGTGACTTGGATTCCATTTATAATGATAGAGATATTTTAAAATTCGTGTTATGACCTCTAAATCTATATGAATTTCAAGTTTCTTGGAAATCACATCACACCCTTCACTAGGATTGATGACTACCCCTATCTTTTTATTCAGGGGATTTTGAAAACATCCATGGGTTTATCATATAAAGAATTATCAATAAATGGAAGGTCACTAAGTCGTAGGCTAGGTAACTCCAATTTTGAACTAAACAAGAAATATTTACTACGTGATTGATAACCCCTTAGTGTTCTTAGCCATTCCCTGTTTCTATGCTTATTTTTAACTCTTTAGGAAGTTCTTTCAAATTTACTATCCATTCCTGTAGAACAATTGAACTTTATCTTTCTCCGGAGGAGAGGATACTATAGGGAATTCAATTATGATCCTACACCTCTGCATTGATATATTCTCTATGTTTCTTTTGTTTCCTTTAAGATTAATTTTTTTGTGATGGTTTTTTTCCAGCTTCCAATGGGTCATCCTAGCTTGCATAATACCATACATGGAAATATGAGAAATGTGAAATTTGTTTCAGAGTTTGAATAAATTTACATTCAAGAGCGCAAGTATATGTGGGGAGAAAAAAGTTTGGAAGAGATGTGTAATATATGAATTACAAGGCACAAGGTAGATGTCATATCCATTTAGTTACTTTTCCAACCTCTCATAAACAAGGTTGTTCTATAAGCAGACTCAATGATGGTTCTAGGCACGAGACTAGAAAATATCGATGAAATATGGTTTGGGGTTTAGGGTTTAGGGCTCATGGTTTAGGGTTTAAGGTTTAGGGTTTAGGGTTTAGGGTTCAAGGTTTAGGGTTATGGTTTAGGATTTAGGTTTAGGGTTTAGGGTTTAGTGTTTATGGTTAGGGTTTACAAATCAAGGTTAAGGATTTTGGGTTTAGGGTTTGGGTTTTAGGTTTTTCGGTTAAGGATTTAATGTTTAGGGATAAGGGTGTATGGTTTATGGTTCACGTTTTAGGGTTTATGGTTCAGGGTTCGAGTTTAGGATTTAATGTTTAGGGATTAAGATTTAAGGTTTATGGTTTACGGATCGAGGTTTAGGGTTTAGGGTTTAGGTTTTAGAGCTTAGGGCTTAGGGTATATGGTCAGGGTTTAGGGTTTAGGGGTCAGGGTTTAGGGTTTAGGATTTAGTTTTTACGGTTCAGGGTTTAGGGTTTAGCATTTAGGGCTCATGGTTCATGGTTTAGGGTTTAGGGTTTATGGTTTAGGGTTTAGGGCTTAAGGCTCAGGGTTTAGGGATCATGGGTAAGGGATGAATGTTTAAGGTTTAGGGTTTAGGTTTTAGGGTCTAGGGATCATGGTTAAAGGTTTAGGGTTTAGGGCTCAAGGTTTACAGTTTAGTGTTTAGGTTTATGGCCTATGGTTTAGGGTTTCAATTGTAGAAGTTAAATGCTAAAATATTTAGGCTGAATGCTGAAATCCTGAAAAATTACCTATGTACTAACCAGATTATACTTTAAAAACTATCTCCTAAACCATGACTCATGGAGCTGTGAGACTAATTCCATAAGGTGCAGAGTGACCCTAATTTCTTATATTTACATAAATAAATTTAAATGAAAAACTTATACTTAAACATTTTTTTGTAGAACTAATAATAAATGAAATAATAAAATATAAATAATAATAAATGAAAAACTTATACTTAAACATTTATTTATGTAAATAGAAGCATGTCAAAAGCATACATAATGCTTATACTACACATAACGCGTACACATTACATAATGCGACGCATTATGTTAATGCTACAGAACGCGACGCGTTTTTGTTTTCTATTTTGCTGAGCCATGCCTTAAGGCTTGGGATCCGATTTGAATCCTAAGCTTGAGGCATGGACCTGCACAAACACAGCAAACAATGAGTTTTTACAAGAAAATGTAAAAATGACACTTCCTCTATGAGAAATCAAAATAAAACAATCGATCCATTTAAAAAAATTATACCACGACGTAGAGCAGAGTCTCTTCTTTCTTAAAATATAATTTTCCAATTTTTTTGACTAATATAAGATATCCATATTATTTATTTTCGACTATGTATTTTTATAGATGTTTTTGAAGTGTAAATATGTCTATCTTTCATGGTGTATCTTTTTTTTGGGTGATCAAAATTAAAAAATTATACTAGCCCAAACTAGGCATAATTCTATACATATTCAAAAATAAAAATCTAATTTTTGATATTTTTTGAGGTAGTTAGGGGGCACGGTTGGAGCTCCATTATTTTTCAAAACATAAAATTTTTGTACTAGAAAAATCATAAATAAAAAATATTCACTAAAAATCTAAAAAAATGGAGCCCAAACTAGATGCTCCTAGCTATCTTTCTACAAAGGGTTTTAAAAAATACTAAATGGTGCTAAAAAAATGGTGGGGGGCACGAAAGTCACTCTATTATGTTTTTTAACAAAAACATGATTATATGTTGGTATTTTAGTTGTTTGACCCACTTAAAATTATCCGTTTTCAATAAAATTTAGTATCTTAGAAACTAGACTCAAAATGATACGATTCATATTTCTACAACATCTTCCAATTTTGAGTGTAACTATTTTGAAAAACTCGTACAAGTTGAAGTTTTTTTTTTTTTTTTAGGAAAAATACGTCCACTTAAGACCCGTTTTGGCCCCCTAGATTGGTGAACTTACCCGTAAATGGGGTTACAACTTATTCTAACTACTAAGTGGCCCCATTCACTTAATACCCATACCTTTTTATTTAAAAACCATTCCCATAAAAATGTCAACCACTTAAAATTGTAGGGACAATTCTCAACCATTGGATTAGATCTATTAAACCCTTAGATCTAAGATTTACCCAACAAGCCCTAAAAATCCTTATGGGATTGTTTTATGCACTTTATTACCCTAATTTATTTTCATTTGCACATTGTTGTTTTGCATGTTTTGGGGAGTGGAGGTGGAGGCCATGAAAGCTTGAGGCGAAACCATCGAGGTTTTATTTTAGATCTAGATTAAAAAATGCAAGGAAACCCTCACTCCATTTTATTATTTTATTTCCTCTTAGGGTTTGTGGTTTCTCATTTGAATATATATGTATATTTTTTATTTAAAAGGGTAAATAACAGATTGCTGGTTGTGGGTATCCATTTACCCTAGTTTTATTTTTTCTTAGATTGTATATTTGCAGGTTTGTGTGAATGTTTTATATGTGTGTGTGTGTGTGTGTGTGTGTGTGTGTGTGTGTGTGTGTGTGTGTGTGTGTGTGTGTGTGTGTGTGTGTGTGTGTGTGTGTGTGTGTGTGCTTTTATATTTTGAAAGTAGGTTTTTATACAAAAAGAATCCGTAACCTATATATTACGGTTGCCCATATAAGGTGATTTATTCATATATGTATATATTAATATTAATATTAATATCAATATTAATATTTATTATTATTAACTAAATAGTGGTTCGACCCACAAACTAGGGCTCTATGTAATATGACTGCCATTTTAAATAGAGTTGAGTTGTTGTTTAATATGCTTTAGGGTTTATATTTGGGGGAGGGTGGAGGGGGAGGCGGGGTGGCATCGCCTCCACCTTTGACCTCTACTATTTAAGAAAATATTGGGGTGGGGGTGTTGCCACCACCCCATTGTATTTATTTTAATTAAAATGGTTGGAGTCGCTGCCCATACGGGCCTCCACTATAAAAAAATTTATCTTTTTATATATAGTTTTTAAAAAAATAAGCAACTCTAACCCGATTTGCATTTCATTCCGTAATATATATTTTGTGTTTTATTTTATTCATTAATATTATATATATATATATATATATATATATATATATATATATATATATATATATATATATATATATTGAAAGGTTTTTTAATTCCTAAGCAATATTTTGTAACTAAGGTCCATTCGTTTAACTACTTGTATAAGAGCACATGAGTTTATATCATTTATAAATATTCATATATGCAAGGTTGTTGGTTTTTATCGCTCCTTTCATTTAAAAAAACTACAAAGTAGAGGGTAATCCTTTTTGATTAACAATGAACTAAATATTTGCTTTGTTGGTTTTGCAATTGTAAAAATCAAACAACCATACTAATATACTACCATTTCACCTACTTATTTGAAGAGGATGAAAAGTATAACATAACTCAAACGTAAGTTCATTTTTCTTTTACAACCAAGATTGTCAAGAATACTTCACAAGGGAAACAACATATATTTCCAATCTAGAAACCTTTTTTTGTTTAAAAGAAGACACAATGCAAACTTTTGATTAAATTCTAGATTTGAAAAGAGTTACATTTCCATTATAAAACAACTCCAAAATATCTTCTTTCAAATATTACAATAAATGGATTTAAAAGTTTCATTTACAGAAAGAACCCCATTTTGATATAACTTACAATTTATTCTTTCAACCATTTCCATACCTAGTTTAAAAATTAATTTAAAAGAACTCGCTTTTAAATACAAGTCACAAAGGCCTTCCATTCAAAGGTGGAAAAAACATGATAAAATTTACAACAATAAGATTTGTTCTTTTGTCTCAAATACAAATATCGTCATCTCTTGATCAACTTGCAACTCTATAGCTTTTCTCCTTCATCTCCAAATCAAAAAACAAGGAAGGGGAGTAGGAAACGCTCTCCTCCCAACCTATTCCAAAAAGAAGGATAAGTCACCCTCCTACTTAGCCGACGAGACCCAACAATAGAGCAATAAGGGACATTAAGAAACCATGGAAACTTTTAAAAAGGCTTCACATTACATACACTCATGCCAACAAAATATGCAACACATCCAAACACAAAACAAAATAGTAACAATATAAAACTTCCCAAAAAAAAAAAGCTTAAAATCTAAGCCAAGGGAGAAAAGAAATATGGGAACCACCTCATTTTACCTCCCAAGTGAAATAGGGGTTCCACCCAAATAACCTCCAAGTGCACATCACAAAACACTCACAATATCCTTATCTCTCCTTGTAAATATGTAAAATGTGGCAATGTATTCCTTTTATCTCCCATAGGTGCGACATCTTAATTACACTCCCTGCATAATGCATGCCTCACAAATCCATTTTCCCTCCCCAATGGTTCTATTTTCTCCCTCTTACACCATCTTTCAGGCCACACTACCCCAAAACCAAACCAACACAAACATTCATTCATTTTTTGATACAACATACAAGAAGTAAAATAAAATACAAGTGTAGAGACCCAACCTTTCAATTACAATAATATTCAATCCACAAGAAAAAAACTCCAAGATTTTCCAAGTCCAAGCACAAAAATGCGAGATCCCAAGACAAGAACTCGAGAAAAATTCCAAAATATGTAAATGTATTATGAAACCAAGTAACCCCAAAACTCCAAAATAGCTTACATAAATAAAAATGAGGAGAGGAGCATGAGGTGGATCCATGTGGGATGCCACATCACTTCTCCTCCAATCCACCTCACCAAGTCAAACAAAAAGACCCAAGCTCATAAATGGGTGGGTGAGGATATGACAAGTTTCCTTCCACACACAAACCACTACTCCATACATCAAAGGACACCATTAAAAGAATTTGTAAGAAAGTGAAATTAATTAGCTCTTTACTCTTCCAAAACACATAATGAGACCTAAAATTAAAAGCTCATATCATAGGTATAGTTGGTGGGTGAGTTTAAGAGGTATGGGACAAGCTTAACTTTTCCCACAAGCCTCCAAAAGTGGCTCTAAAGTCTAAATTCGAGATTCGAAGGATGGGGTTGAGTACACAACTCAGAATCAAATGAAATCCATCAAAACTAATAGGATAACAAGGACTATATACCCAAATTAATTGTCCATTTTTCACATCTCAAATTATCTCAATCACATGATTAATTAACTAAACACGGTCACAATAATAAAAGTAATAAAGTGAGGATACATCACATAATAAAAAAAGAAAGAAAGAGGAAAAATTAACACATAAACCCATGGTCACCTTTGAGGTCACTCCCATGGGAACCTCTTAAAAAATCAATCAATAACATAATAATATATATGAACTCAAAGTTTCAAGGGTGACCTTCATTTGCAACATCTAATTTTCTTCTATGGTTAGTCTCCTAGCCTCTTCTTGTTTATTGTGATATAATTTCCTGCAACCAATCAAACAATACCTCTTCAGCCTCAAGAAAGTATTAAATACATCAATAAATAAAAACACACACACACACACACACACACACATATCATCAATGACATCAACCAAGTAGCTATATAATCATCATCAAAATTAGGAATTTCTATCAATTATTTGCAATCACTGAACATCTCAATTTTGATAAGTCATAACATCAATAAGATCATAAGGTCAGTCCAAACATCTAAATGTAATCATCATCGTCAAGAATCCAAAATGTCAATATACAATGAAATAACACTAGATCATCATCTATTAATGTATGCTAATATTCCATACAATCTATAACATGATTCGCAACATATCGATAATCAAATGTCAATACTATCCATTAAAATGCTAATTAAAATATGATAAGAGTGTCCATGTCTCTTATCAATAGTAATAAAAATCATAGTAAAATAAGTGTCTAAGAGGAGTGTGCACAATATCCCCTCCCCTTAGACTCAAATTCCTCGTGGAAGCCACTGGAACAAGTGTGGGAATTGGGCTCGTAGCAAGGTGGTGTCCTCCTATGTAGATGATGTCTCATTTTTGATCCCTTTGGATATGCACTTGATCAATCTCTCTCCATTCAAAGCCCAGGGTCCTGCACTCATTGATGTGCACATGATCCATAATAACTTGCCCCTTCTCCTTTACTGCAATGCAATCCAATCCAATACATGAGAAGGATTTAGAATATATATCCATAATACATATAATGGAAAAATCATGACGCGAGACAAGTTGGGTGGCAAGGCTAAGCGGTAGAGGCTAAGGACCAATCCACTTCCAAGATCTCAAATGGACCCACAAATCTTGGAGCTAACTTCAGTAGCCTTTTCTATAATGGATGGGGCTATTATGAGGTCCGACATGAAGAAAAACCTTCATTTTAACCTCAAAAATGTGGTCAACTATCCTATGATATGCATACTTCTTCTACCTATCCTTTTCCTCATGTATTCTTTGTCTAATCAAGACAACCTGATGCTCCATATCTTATAACATGGCTAAGCTCAAGAAATACCCTATCTTCTAACCTATCCCAACTCAATTGTGTCATGTACTCTTTGTCGTATAGTTCTGAAATGGTGCCATGCCAATAGAGCTCGAAAACTATTGTTATATGCAAACTCCACACGATAAATATAATCCTCCCAAAACAATTCGTGATCCATGACGTACATGCAAACCATAACCTATAATATCTAGTTCACCTACTTAGTCTGACCATCTATCTCTAGGTGATAGGCTATCTGAACTTAATGCTCATCCCAAGAGAATAATGGATGGTAGTCCAAAATGTGAGGTGTACAAAGGATTGAGGTCAAAAATAATCTTCTACGGAATCCCATGAAGTCTTACCATCTAATCCAAGTACACTCGTGCCACCGCACTAGCTATACTGAGTGGTTTTCAATGCATAAAAATGAGTCACTTTTGTCAATATATCTATCCTAACCATGATTGTGTCATGGTGGTATCTCGACATAGGTAGCCCAGTATGAAATCCATGGAAATGGTGTCCCACTCAAGTATAACATGAGTCTAGAGAAGATCAGCTGAGATCGATGCTTAACCTTCACCCTCACGGAACTCTAAAAATTAAGACACAAATCAGGCCACATCCCTCGAAGTCTTCTCCAATGATATAAATTTCTTATTTAGCGTGCATGTTCTTCACTCCTGGATGGGTTGAATAAGGTACACACGATTATTCTTTGCTAAGATATCCTATCACCGCAACCCTCCATCTCTAGGTACAAAAATATTACCTATGTGTTTGAGAACTCCATCTAGATCTAGTTTAAGTCCCTTAAACTTCCCTTTAAGGGGTATTTGAGACTCAATCTATGCTCTAGCTAAAAGGAATAAGTTGTTGTATGGAAGCTATTGCAAGATCCTACTCCGTAAGTCTATATCCACCAAAGTAGCCATAACCAAATGAATCCGATGACTCAAAGCATCCGTAACAACACTCTCCATCCCTCTCGCATGATTTACCTCCATATCATATTTGTATAGAATCTCCATCCAATTCCATTGATGAGGAATTGAGATTGGGTGTGTGAAGAGGTGTCGTAGGCTCAAGTGATTTGTCCACGAGAATGAATCTATCGCCTAAATGAAAATGTCACCATCAAATCAAAGCATGAACCATCGTTATAAGCTAAATGTCATGGTTAGGTATTTAATATCATAATCCTTGAGTTTTCGAGACTCAAAGGTAATAACACGAACATCTTGTATCAAAATCCTCCTATCCATGCCAATGAAGCATCCATGTAAACAAAGAAGTCCCTCTGTGGGTCCTGACACTACCAAAATAGGAGCCGTAGTAAGGTAATCCTTGAGTCTGACCGAGGACTACTCACATTTGTCCGACTAAATAATATTCTTTCCTTTCCACTAAAGGAAGTGAAGGGATGAGAAATACATGAGAAGTCATGAAAAATTCTCCTGCAAAGATACCTTGCTAATCCCATAAAGTTGCATACCTCCATCACACTAGTTAGTTGCACCGGCCAATCAATGATATCTCTAATCTTGGAAGGTTTGATTGGGATACCTTTCCCGGATATGATGTGAACTAGATATTGAACTGTGTGAAAGAATGCACACTTCTCTAGGTTCAAATAAAGATGTTTCTCTCGAAGACACATGTAGAACCCTGTAGAAGGTGATCCTTGTGCTCCTCACACGTGCATGAGTATATAAATATGTCATCTAGAAAAATGAGCATGAAGTATTCCAATAATGTCCTAAAGAAGCCATTCATAAAACCCATGAATACTACCTGGTGCATTCGATAAACCAAATGACACAACCGTGAAGTCGTAGTTTGCATATCTCATGCAAAAGGCTATCTTATGACTATCTGCGCCTCTACAATCCTCAACTAATGGTATCTTGACTTAAGGTCTATCTTTGAAAAAATATCCCCTTCATCCGATCAAGTAAATCATCGGTGGGTGGAAGGGGGTAGCGATTCTTGATTGTTAATAGTTTTACCCATCCGTAATCAATACACAATCATATTGATCTATCCTTCTTCTTCACGAAAAATCATAGGTGCACCCCAAAGAGATACACTAGTATGGATTAGGACCTTCTCAAGAAGACCATCCAGGTGCAACTTGAGCTCACAAATCTCGGGGTTAGTTATCCTATATGGCATGTGTGAGATAGGATTTTCTCTAGGAACCAAATTAATATGAAAGTCTATCTCACGTGGGGGGAGGTAGGCTAGGTAGCTCATGGCCAGAAAATATATGAAAACTCATAAAAAGGGATGATCATCAAGTGGAGGCCCACTAGTCTCATCCTCTAAACTGTCACTAATCGTAATAACATACAATGAAATCCCCTGTCTTGCACATTGCTTTAGTTGTAAAATGGATATAGTGCGAATACAAACCAACCTCCTAACCCAAACTATCACCGACTCAACACCCAAATAATTAGAAAAATATATCACCTTGTTGTAATAATATACTCTAGTTATCATGCAAGATCACTAGTCCATACCCAAAATGACTCCATAAGAACCCAAAGGGAGGATGCGAAGATCCAAGGGTATGGTGAAGGGTCTTATGTCAACTACACACTCCTTGACCAAGGAGTCCAGTGAGATCTTGGCTCCGAATCCATCTCAACGCCGCAATTATGATGTTGGCTAACTACCAAAATACTACATCACTCTACTAAGGATGGAAAAATAAAAGAATTAGAAGAGCTGAATAAATAAAGATCAAGGTAGAAATATAACCGATACTACCTATAGTATCAATCAATGTTACGATGCTCTTAGGAAGGTTCTCAACCACTCCATAAATCATGTGACTATGTGCCATGTCACTAACTATAGGTTCAGAAATAGGAAAGAAGTCCATTTTGATACAACTTAAAATTTCTTCTTTCAACCATTTCCACACCTAGTTTTAAAATCAATTTACAAGAAGTCAGCTTTTAAATACAAGTTACAAAATCCTTCCACTCAAAGGTGGAAACAACATGATAACATTTACAACAATAGGATTATTTATTTGTTCTCAAATACATATATCTTCATCTCTTAATCAACTTAAAAGCTGCATATATTTTCTCTTTCATCTCCAAATCACAAAACAAGGAAGGGGAGTAGGAAATGCTCTCCTCCCAACCTATTCCAATGAGAAGGAGAAGTCACCCTTCTCATTGGCCCCTGAGCCCAAAAAATAGAGCAATAAGGGACATTAAGCAACCATGAAAACTTTTACAAAGGCTTCACATTACATACACTCATGCCAACAAAATATGGGACAAGCTTAAATTGTCCCACAAGCCTCGCAAAAGTGGTTCTAAAGTCAAAATTTGAGATTTGAAGGATGGGGTTGAGTACACAACTCAAAATCAAATGAAATCCATCAAAATTAATAAGATAACAAGGAATATCTACCCCAATTAAATTCCCCTTTGTCACATCTCAAATTAACTTAATCACATGATTAATTAACTAAAAAAAGAACAATAATAACAATAATAAAGTGAGGATATATCACAATAAATAAATCACATACTAAAAAAAGGAAAGAAAGAGGAAAACTAACACATAAATCCATGGTCACCTTTGAGGACACCCCATGGAAACATCTTATCAAATCAATCAATAGCATAATAATATATATGAACTAAAAGTTTCCAAGGTGACCTTTATTACATAACATCCGATATTATTCTATAGTTAGTTTCCTAGCCCCTTTTGTTTATTGTGATATAATTTCTTACAACAATCAAACAATAATTATTCAGCCTCAATACCTATTTAAATACATCAATAAATAAAACACACATACATATCATCCAATGACATCATACACATAGTTATATCATCATCATCAAAATTAGGAATTTCTATCAACTATTTGCAATCAATGAACATCTCAAATTTGATAAGTCATAACATCAATAAGATCATAAGGTCAGTCCAAACATATAAATGTAATCATCATCGTCAAGGATCCCAAAATGTCATTATACAATGAAATATCACTAGATCATCATCTATCAATGTCTGCTAATAGTCCATACCATCTATAATATTAGTCACAACATATCGATAATCAAAATTTCCATACTATCTATTAACATGCTAATCAAAATATGATAATAATGTCCATGTCTCTAATCAATAGTAATCAAAATCATAGTAAAATAAGTGTCTAAGAGGAGTGTACACAATATCCCCTCCCTTAGACTCGAATTCCCCTTCCGGAAGTCACTAGAACAAGTGTGGGAATTGGTCTCATAGCAAGGTGGCGTCCTCCCATGTAGTTGATGTCTCATTGTAATGATCCCATTGGATGCGCACCGATCAATCTCTCACCATCAAAAGCACATGGTGGTCCTTCATTCATTGATGTGCACATGCTCCACAAGAACTTACCCTTATCCTTTACTCCGCAATACAATCCAATCCAATACATGAGAAGGATTTGGAATGTATCTCCATAATACAAAAACATGGAAAACATCATGGACGCGAGACAAGCTGGGTGGAAAGGCTAAGCGGTAGGCTAAGGGACCAATCCACTCCAAGATCTCAAATGGACCCACAAATCTTGGAGCTAACTTCTTGTAGCCTTTTCGGTAATGGATGGGGCTATTATGAGGTATGACATGAAGAAAAACCTTCATTCAAACCTCAAAAGCGTGGTAAACTCTCCTCTGATATGCATACTTCTTCTACCTATCCTATGCCTTTTGCATTCTCTGTCTAATCAAGAAAACCGATGCTCTATATCCTATAAGATGGCCGACGTAAGAGATACCCTATCTTCTAACATATCCCAACTCAATGGTGTCCTTTAATCTTTTCATATAATGCCTAAAATGGTGCCATGACAATGGAGCTCTAAAAACTATTGTTATATGCAAACTCCACAAGATAAAGATATTCCTCCTAGCACGATTCATGATCCATGGCATACATACAAACCATAACCTATAATATCTGGTTCACCCGCTCAGTTTGACGATTTTTCTCTAGGTGATAGGTTCTACTGAAGTTAATGCTCATCCCAAGAGAATACTAGATGGTAGTTCAAAAATGTGAGGTGTACAAAGGATTGCGGTCACAAATAATATTCTAGGGAATTCCATGAAGTATTACTATCTAATCCAAGTACACTCGTGGCACTACACTAGCTATAAGGATGGTTTTTAGTGGAGAAAAATGATCCACTTTCGTCAATCTATGCACCGTTACCATGATCGCATTGTGGTGGTATCTCGACGTAGGTAGCCCCACTATGAAATCCATGAAAATGGTGTCCCATTTCCACTTTGGTATAATATACGGGTAAAGAAGGCCAGTTTGGATGTTGATGCTTTGCCATCACCCCCTTACACTCTAAACACCAAGACATAAATAAGGCTACATCCCTCCAAAGTATTCTCCAATGATATAAATTTCTTAATGTAGCGTGCATCTTCTTCACCCCTGGATGGGTTGAATAAGGTGAACGATGAGCCTTTTTAAGATATCCCGCCGCAACCCTCCATCTCTAGGTACATAAATCTTACCTATGTGTATGAGAAGTCCATCTCGGATCTAGTGTAAGTCCATAAAAATTCCCTTTAAGGGGTATTCGAGACTCAATCTATACTCTAGCTGAAAGGTAGAAGCTGTCATATGGAAGCTCCTATAAGATCACCCTTCGTAAGTCTATATCCACCGAAGTAGCTGTTGATGCAAAATCACAACACCTCCCGAATGGCCTTAGTTATGAGTGGGGCATCCGGTGTGATCGCATAACATGGGACCATCTGTCACAACATGTGGGATTTGTGGACTTGAAATGGCCCTCCAGGAGATAGTCAACTTCTAATTCCTAATCCTAATGCTAAATTACTTCTAAGGAAGGAAATACGATTATCTACACCTAATCTAACAATTCCAAGGAGACATGGAGAGAGACAACATAAAATAAAGGGATCCTACACTACGCGAGGTGATAACACCAAGAAAAAGGGTGGCTGGTCACAATTTTAGCTGCTTGAAATGGAGAGAGGTGAGCAAAGGAGAGGGTGGACAAGATGCACCACAAACCAGTAGATTATATTCACATAGAACACCACTTCAAACCCATTAAACACGCTCCTAGAACCTGCAATAGACATCGAAGTACACATCAAAAAAATCCTTAGCAATGATACTTTAAAGGGTGTCCTAGCTATTGAGAGTTATATAGTTTCATTACTCTAGAAGTACACATTACTTATCTAAAAACATGTCACTACTTTATAAAAACACACAATGAAAATGATATGAACCTGGGGCTTCGTATCTATCTTGTAATTACTCCTCCCTCCTCCCTATCTCTCTTCATACCTACCCCAAATATAATTAAATAAATATTATTATTTTAACCATTTATACCCCTTTATATGGGGAAATGTATTGGGTCCATTTTGACTAATAGTTGAAAACCCTATATGAACTCACATCATAGGTAATGTTTCTATTATGAACCCACCGCGATTACATCAAAGAGTTTGAAATCATCCCTAAAAAATTTACTATATACATATCCTACAATCACCATAGTCCATGACAACATATGTTTAAGGTATTTTAATGAGTAATTCACATACCAAGTGCATGCCTAGATACTTTGCATACATATCTTCAAAAGTGTACATAACTATAACATTTTTCGAAAGTCCTATCTTAGGGAATATTTTAAAGTGATTTATTATGTCAAATATTTGTAAAACATCATTGTGAAATCTATGGTATACATATCCTAGAATCATGGAACTCCATAGAACAACATCTGTTTAATAAATTTCTACAAAAAAATCACATGCCAAGTACATGCCCTAACACTTTGCATCCATATTTTAGAAAGAACCTAGAACTGTAATATTTTTCAAAAGTCTCATCCTAAGGCATGTTTAGGAGTGATTCATTATGTCAAAGAGTTTTAAAGCATCCTTGAAAACTCTATTGTATAATTATCCTACAATGATGGTATTCCGTGATACCACATATATTGAAGGAGCTTTGACGAATAATTCACATGCCACATGCATGCCCTAACACTTTGCATACTATCTTCCAAAGTTCCTACACCTAATTTGTTTTTTTGAAATCCCTGTGTTAGGGCATGTTCCTTAGTTATTCATTGTGTCAAAGAGTCTTACATCATCCTTGAAAAATCCATTGTATGCATATCCTGCAATAACGATAGTCCCTAAGACCACATTTTTAAAGGATGTTTTGGAGCAGTTCATGTGCTTTATGTATTTCTTATCATTTTTCATACACGTCTTCCTAGGACCTTCTAATATGTCTAAGGAAAATATCTTTTTATTATGCATTTATGTATGTCCACACACTATATTTTCTTAAAAGTTTCGGTGAAATTTTAATAATTTTTTTTTCATATACCACAATCATTGTAATCCATGTGACCAAATTTCTTCCAGGAATTTAGTCAAACATTTCACATGCCTTGTGGATGGTTGCACCATGTTCACTAGTCCCCTTTTAATCATTTTTCCTCTCTAATTTTAAATAGTGGAATGGGCTAGAGAATTCCCTAATATAAATCTCCCATTTGGATAGAGGCCATGAGGATGCTAGAAAAGGTTATGGACTTTTGCTTCACATCAACTAATTACATTTTCTTGAAGTTTAGTTCACACACTCCCAAGAATGGTAGGAATCATATTTACTAGATCGTTTATATTGGTTGGTTTGTTTGACGTATAGAAAGAGAGCATTGATGGGTACTTTCAAGGTAAAAATATTTTCCCTCGAATAAACATGTTAGATATTATCCATACACCATGAAAAAGGTTAAATATGATTGGGTTATCCATAACGAGACATTTTTAAAGTAATAGTGTGGGCATGTGGTTACCATGATCAATACCTAACCTAATGAGCATTTAGATAAAGAATGGCATAACTACAAAATATGCAATATATTAAACACATCTAGTAAATAGTATACATGATTACACGTCTTGTAAATTGCACATAAGCTAAAATCAGAAGACTTCATTTAAAAACTTATGTAAAAAATTTATATGTTGTATTAGGCGTTTTGTTTAGTTATAAATGTTTTACAAAACTTATATTATATTAGAAGTGTTCTATAATTTCCATCTCACTATTATTATATTGGTGTTTTCTTGATATTATAGATGGCGTTTAGTTATGGGTCATGTTATTGACATGATTATATGTGAGGATCTACCATTTGTGACTAAGAATTATGTGACATGGAGGAGGAGTTGGATGACCCACCACAATGACCTTCCACATTTGTATGTCCATCTACCTTCATGTGTATACCACAAAGTAATTAAATAACATTTTATTATTTCAATAAATATTATTTTTTCATATTTACAAATTGTAATCATATAAATTGAAAATGATAAATATACTAGTTATCATGATCATTTTTGTAGCAATGGTCATCCCTCAACATCATGGGACCAACCATAGATGTATGAATTTATATTTTCTTTATCCAAGTTTATTTCATTTAATTTATTTAATTTACATTATTTTTTATCATTTAAAAATAATAACACTTCATTAGGATATGCATTATTTATTTTTGGATTTGGAGGAGGATGAGGGTTTTATGAGTACCTTCCCTTTGACTATACAATCAAGGAGTCACTAAATCAAAGGTATATTGTTTTGTTTTAATATTAAATTGATATTTAATAATTCAATTACGAAAACTTATAATTTTTTTGTATACCCTCTTCGAGTATAGGAGCCTCTCAACTGCTCTCCAACTAAAACACAAAAATGTAAATGGAAAAATATCCCACATCTACCCTCAACGAAATGATCCCATATTAGTTAAATGGGGTATGGAAAGGAGGAGGACTTGCCATCCCATTACCTTTAGATGATGAGATACCCTCTCACCTTAATTGTGAGAGGTATCAATACAGAGTGATATAGGCCTTACACATGATCTCCTACATAAATAACACTAGAAATATATTCGAGGATATTCGGGAAAGCATTTATTTTGATATTTTTTAATATAAATTATTTAATTGTCTTAAATTTTTTTCAACTTATCATTTTACTAGTTATTTTAAATTTCTATTTATTTATTTTATCATTTATAGTGATTAAATAAACTATTATATAGTTAACCTTTTTAACTTTTTGGTTTTAAATTATTTCAAGAAAAAATGTTGGTCTAGTGTTCATCTTAATCAAATCATTTTTTCATAGAAAATGGAATGGAATCCTAGAAGAAGATCACAAAATAATGATTGAATTATGTATGTGTATGTTTGGAAGTTCTCACAATAAAAGATGATTAATTAAAAATTTTGTAGCACATGGGTTTATCATAATTACGAAGCATATAAAAGTAATTTTATCACATAAATAATACATTTTAAAAACATATCACTCTTTTATTAATTTTAATATCTATAATATGTAGCTAAAATATGAAGGAAACACTAATGTAGAAAGGAGAATTCTTCGTCCTCCCATTGTACTTAAAGAGGCTTGGAATGGCCTATGTGATAAATGGATCTAAGAAGAGAATAATAAGGTTGTAGATTAGTTAACTCAATTTATGATACTTGAAATTTATTTTTTTCATTGATTAAATATTTTACAAATATTATACATAACGTAGTGAGGAAAATTAACCATATATTAGGTTCAAAGTGAAGTTGAGAAAAGGAAAAGTGGCCCATTAAATAGAACAACATAAATTAGTGGAGTTAGTAAACAAATTTGTAGATTGGTGTACAATTTTTTTATATAGATTATTAATACTTTTCTTCATTTCATTGTTTTACGAAACCCGCTATAATACCCTGCAACAAAAACGTACAAGAAACATTAAAAAAATGGTATGGGACTCAATACATTCATAAAATAAGCTAATGAGAATGGATTTGAGAAAGTAAGATGTGTTGTTTAATTAGTTTTGAATTAGGTAAATTTTAAATTTAAAAGTTATGAATATTTATTACATATTTGCAAGTTCATAGATAATGGGAGTTGGATGATTAAGAAAGGGAATGGTATCGATACATGTAAATGATGAGGAGGAGTATCACACAGATGAGGAGGATGGCGATTAAGATGAGGATTAGGTAAAAGAGGAGGACTAGCACCCAAGAATATATTTTTGTGTTTTTTAATTTGGAAGGGAATTTGTCCCTTTTTATCATTTACAAATGTAATATATTATATGTTATTTTATAAAAACAAATTTCAATCAATATAAATATCATATTTTCCGATTATCTCTAACATTTATTCATCTTTATTTTCATATCCAATTAATATTATGATATTTTGATGAGTTTTCAAAATTCGTTTCATTTTATATTAATAATAATAAATAAAATATATAATAATTTAATATAATATATATTACTACCATATGACCCTTCCTTTAGACCCATATCTCTATAATAAAGACATATATAGGGCCTAATTTTGAATCTCAATACCCAATACGGAAGACCTAATCTCAATGCTCAATCCCCAACCCCTTTAATAGCCCAATCCCAAAGACTGAATAAAAATACCCAATATTGACTCCACTCATTCCAAACTCCTCCTATTTGGGTCACCCCCCCATCTAGTTATTTTTGCTAGGTTTCCAAATAGATATATGGGGTGGAACAAATTCTTTATCTATCTATATATCTATAACTACAATTTAGTGTTGTCTTTGGGGAGGGTGAGGCACTATACTATTGATGGGGACGAAATCAATAATAAAGGACACAGAAAGAGTCATTTTGAGGAGGGGAGTACAGAGAGAGAGATATAGGAGAGAAAATATACTCTCCTCCTCTACTCAATACTGGGAGGGTATGAGGGGGATGGTATAGATGACCCAATCCCTATATAATCTATAAGTAGGCGGGAAAATATCCTAATTCTCTGAGTGCTCAGGCCATTACCATTATTGATACATCATGCGAGGATAATATATGTGATACTCTAGGTTGGTTCGTAACCATGTCTAAAAATATGTGGTAGAAAGTAACCTACGGCTTGAATGACATGATTGGTTATGTGTATTATGATATATGTCATTTTTGATTCGAAGATTCTCTTAGCTCAATATTTATTTACTTAAAAATATATGTGTACTTTTACGATCTTCTATTAGACTCCATATAGAGAATATTAATTATATATAGATATTAAATATAATAAATAATAACATAAATTATATTTGAAATAATATATTTACATTAAAACCAATAAAAAAGTAATATAATTACTAGTATTTTTGCCATGAAACTTGCATCATTTTTTGTGCCATCGAGTAAGTAAAGAAAAATGAAAGGTTATGTCAATTATATGTGGAAAAAGTAGATGTTATCTAGTGGTGCAAAATTGATGCAATAAAAAAATTCTAGTCACGTCAAATTTGCATCACATTCCCACCACCTTTCCCAATGCAAATTATTTGTAGAAACACATCAAAAACATTTAAAATGTTCATTTCTGAAATGAAACGACCCAAATAATGGTGTTATTTGCACTTTGGTATTATTTTCTATCTTTCTCAATTACTTTTTAGGTCTGAAATCAAATTTTTATCACTATATTTAACTAAGTAATCTATCCTTCTTGTGTTTTAAGAAATCATTACTATCATTATATCTTGCACTTTGATTTGGGAGTTATAGTAACTTATACACATTAACATTTATTTATTAATCAAATTATACTTGATTTTTATAGCCCTTACATATTAAAATAAATAAAAAGTAATATGATACTAAACACTCATTTATTTATTTAGGGTGTAAACACTCGAGTCACCACATTTTATACTTAAATGAATACTTGAGTGTAATAATATGTCTCTACCCCCATAAAGGTTGATATAAATAAACCTCAATATAAAACTTTCTATCATAATACATATTGTGAATATTAATGGATGTAATGGGAATTGTGCATTACCCCTTCAAGTGGGGACAACTAGTCTGTCTACATTTTTCTCGGTTCTTAAGAGCCTTGGGACATGTGACATGTTACTAGGATTCCCTTGGCTTCATAAGGATCATGTTATCATTGCTAATATGCATAATTATGTTATTAAATATATTCATGTATATGTATATATACATATATATGTACACACACACACACACACAAAGATACATACATCGTGATTTGGGAAGTTGTCAAAATTCAATGAATCCCTTATGAATTTCCTTTTCTACTTCTAGTTGTTATTCTTGATTCTAGTTCTTCTATGGATATGGTCACAAGGTCTATATTCATCCCATCTATTCAAATAGTTAATGTAATCAAGTAGAAAGCATGCCTAAACTATTTCCATTTCAACACAAGCCATTATTAAAAAAACATAAATTAGTCAATGGATTCAACTTAAGCATTATGATCAAATACACCTATCCTACCTTATATTAAGTGAAAAATATTTTATTTTATGTAAAAATCCATCATGGCATATGCTTGCTCTAATGGTCCATTAAACACAATTTAATATATCAAGACATATAAATACTCCAACACATAATGTCAATCCACACTATTTAGGTGTTGGTGAAATGATTTTCGGATGAAATTTTAGTTGTTTCACTAACGATCATGGGGATACTCCCCTCCTTCTTGTGTATGGGGAGGCTCCCATTATTGAATGTAAACTAATATACTCCTATCTATATTTTTGGGGTGGCCAAATAGGCCAGGGATCACACAAGCACACTTCACTAAACCTGTGGCAAAGTGCTTATACGAGGTACAAGGGAGGAATTTGTAGGGATGAGGAGTGGAGGAGAGAAATTAGGAAATGGAAGGTTATTATTGTGAGTAGGAATTACAAATTTCACACCCAATAACCGAAGTAGTTCAACATTCAATTAGAAGAAAGTAAAAATTAAAGCTATCAATTAGACTCAATTGCACATCTTCTACTATTAATTGAGTAATTGGCTCAATCAGGTGCCCAATTGAAAAAAATTGACCCCATTAACTCAATTCCTATAAATTAGCGCACATTGGGGCTCTTGATTAACTAAAATGTTCTCCTAGTTGGACCAATTTACTAATTAGTTTAATTTATCATGTGTAATTATGGATCGGTTACACCTTAAAAATTATAAGGTCCGATGTATTATATATGATGTAAGGGTTTGTTACATGAGATTTGTATACATCAATTAATTAACATTAACCTTACACATTAAACATAACAAATTAATACTTACAAAAATGATAAAATGATGAGATAATTCGATTGAAATATACAAGGGGATGAGAACATAGCTATCGAAAGTGGTAAAGAGAGGATGTGGGTATGAAAACTATGCAAATTATTTTTGAACCTAAAAGTGCTTTATCTCTAAAAATGGAACTATGAACTACCTTTTTCCAATACCAACCCACTCTACCTAAACCATAGTATGTTTTTTACCACCGTTGTATGGTTTTGGACTTTTTGATAGTAGGTTTTTGTAACGAACTCCCATCCTTTTTGCTACCTATAAATAAATGTCATTGTATGTGTTTACAAATTGCACAATGTCCACAAAAACTATAATGGCTTGCAACAAGTAAAAAACATTTGATACTTGTAATACCATTTATCAAATATTTAGATAAAAAGAGAAATGAATGTATGGGTGAGGTTGTAAACTACCCTTACTGAGTCATCGCATATTGATCCAATCGAAGTGTTGCATTATATCTACTAGTGTAGGATCAAACCTAATGCACTTATCCTAGTGTAGGTACAAGTTGTGCATGCAATCTAAGACAACCCCTTATGTTTGTCCTCATATCTCTTGAAAAAAATATAGTATGATAACTAGAGAGTAGAGAATGATGCAACGATTTATAGTGTGATACATGGTGTAATTCATATGTTGTACTAAACCCTTTTTCCCTTGAAGACCTTTTATAATTCTTGAGTGACTTGATCTTGCAAAGACACAACTATATAACATTTGAGTGCTTGGAAATGGAGGAAACTATACCCTTTGACCTAGGTGAGATCTTTATACTTGATTTAGTGGTTGCTCTAAATTATGTGCAACTTTTTTAGGGATATTTTCGGAGATCCTTGAGTGTTGGAGTGTTGATATTTGTAATAATATCCTATCGAATGCCGAGTGAATTGTGAAGTATATTTGAATCTCTTATTTATATTATTTTAGGTTAAACATCCACATTGAGGTTGACCTAGGAAGATAAAATGACACATATATGATATTTAAATTGGAATAAGATTCGTTAGGTGAGAGAGTCCGGGATTGTACGGGTTAGTCAGATCGTAGTCTAGTATGGACATGAGTTTTAAGTTTTTACCAGATAGAAAATGATGTAAAATATAAGGTTTGGGAAGGATTTCTAAGGTTGAATTACTACCATAGTTAATAAATCTTATATAGACGAACAACAAATCATTGTGCAAAGATGAGAAAGTTAGGAGAGAGAGAGAGAGGAAGAGAGAATGAGAGAGATGTATTGATCATGATTAGAATGTGAGCATTTGTCTTAGCATATGAGTAAATTGAAACTTTTCATTACAGAGGAAAATTTACCAAAATTGATTGTCTACAAGGATCATTCAACTCTCTCGAATCCAATTTACACTCATTAGGACTCTATTATCCTCAATTGTGCATCTCGTTGAACTAATTGATTGACTCATTAAATCAAGCATATAAGTGGGGCTAAGAAAAGTGCAAAACCCAAATGTAACTAATTAGTGCACATTCATTCTTGATTATCCCACATTACACACCTTATTGAACCATCAAAGTAATTGATTCTTGAATAGGTGTACAATTTGAGCTAATCAAGATCTATGAACCAATTCGCAACTAATTAACACGTGTTGAGGTTTATTTTTCATCATGATGAACTGAATGAACCAATGGGGTAATTGGTTGAATTGGGTGTGAAAAATTACACTTTTTTGGAAATAATAAGTTTCCAAATCTAATCAGATGTTTTATAAACTTTAATTGGTCATTGGATTTTGTAGATTGGATCCTTTTTTACTCTCTTCTCTTGATTATTATTTTTTCACTATCTCTCATTTTGTTTCATTATTGACCTCAAAACTATAATTTTATTTGGAAATCTAGTCAGAACAAATTATTTCATTCTCTTGCATCTTTTTTGTTTCATAGATTTATTCGGTTATCTTGGACAAGTTTTTGCACTTATTGATTTCATGTCTTAATGTTGGATTTATCTTAATTTCTGGTTAAACTATGAAAAACCACTTCTAGACATTTAAGGAACCTAAAGCCTTACAAATCAACACATTAACCACCCAAACCTAGGCCTTAGACTCTTGATGCCTTAAGAAGCCTTGAAATGAGCCAAGACAAAAATGTGTTATGTTTAAGACCTCTTTAATTTACATTTATGATAGATTTAAGATGTATTTACGATGTATTTAAGGGAAATTTAACACATTTACAATACAAATTTGATGTCAATTTACATTGTAAAAAATGAATATAAGGTTTTACATTGTATTTATAATGGACAACCAAAATTTAAAATAAATTTACAAGAAAGAATAATGTAATATAAATTTGACTTAAGAAAGACATCTTAAATATGACTAAAACACATGCAACATAGTAATACAAGCCATTATATTTAAGCTAATAAATTTGAAATCCAACCTAAAACTACTTTTCCATTTTGTGAAAGGAACTGCTTGAGGCTTGTGTTTTCCCGAGAGATAGATTCATATAGGTATTTTACCACTCTTAATATAGGTTATACAACCATGAATCTAAGCCAACTACTTATTAATTGTTGAAATTCCACCGATAATTATTCCAACAAAATTTATCGAGCTACATTTCTAAAAAAATCTATCTTTAGATAGTGTAAGTGCACCGAAGTTGGGGGCCAAAAAGCGGACAAGAATCTAGAAAAAGCAAAACGTGTACACTTTTTATTATAACACGATCATGTTTTCAATTGTCAGGTTTGGGATTTTGAAGCATAACACGTACGCATACATGTTACATAACGCGTGCACGCGTTAAGCCTACTATAAACAAAAAAGAGGCTTGAGCCTCTATCATTTTATCTCCCTCAAATACGAGTTTCAGAGCTTAACCGTGCCCTCACATTTTTTCATTTAGCTGGATCTCAAGCTCAAAGGATCATTTTTGGATTTTTGGGAAGATCGAATAAACGATGGCACCACATAGAAGAGGTAAGCAAAATTTCTTTTCTAAAAAATGTATTGAAATATGATAATTATAGATTAAAATTTGAATTGAATACATATTTTTATTGTTACAGTTAGAGGTCAAGGGAATCAACCACAACCAAACCCTGTTATTCCTGTCATCCCTCCCGACACTCCCACAATTGCTCAACATCCCTCGGGTAGTCAAGAATATTTAGCAGCCCACATAGTTGAAAATAAAATTGAAATTGAGGATTTAATCAAAACAATGAGGGATTCACAATCTACAAACCCCCACCGCACCACTCCCACAAACACATTAGAGGCATTACTTGTTCAAATTGACGTGACATGGGGAAAATTGATCGTTGGACAACTTACAAAGAGGGTTGTAGGGTTTATTATTCAAACAAATTGTCATATGTGGATGTAAAGAAAAAATAAATTTCAAAAGACCTCATATGCGCCTTATTCACAAACCCCTGCACTAATTTTCCTGTTTCGTTGTCATGTAAATGATTTCTCATCCATTGGTGCAATAATAATTTGATTAAAAATAATTTTTGGGACTGATGGTGGATGGTGTTTGATTTTCCACCTATAATAACAATGAGGTGCCACTATACTTTACGAGGAAACTCTATCATGAGTTTATCCTCAACAAGATCCCAAAGTATTTTGATTTTTGAGATTTCTAGGGCCGAGGAAAAGGATCTCAGAGGATCGAACAAGTGCACAACGTGCACTTATTCAACAGGTAGATTCCCTGCACGAAGCCCTCTCACCCTTAGATTTTTCCTCAAGCATTGAAGGATACAATGAGAGAGTGATACACTCCACGCACTTCAAGGGCTATCTCGTGACCCTTGTTTGACATACTAGGGAGATTTGGGCCGGATGCTCATGGAGCTACACTGGAGTATTCCCTCGGGAGTACTATCATGAGGCCACATCTTTGCTAGTCATGTGGTAGCATATGTTTGGGGCCCGAGGAGGACGATACTTTCATGCTTACTTGATTTTGGTGCACTGGTGCTAGGGGTGAACACGATAATGTCACTATGTCGATGTCCTTTTGAGTGAGACATTTGGATTACATCCATCGAGCGTCACCTTCGCAAGTAAATTTTTATGTTTTGTTATGTGTGTGTTACAAAAAGTTTAGAGTACTTGATTTACTTATATATGTTAAATTTTGAAATAATTGTATTTGTACATGTATATGCATTGATATTATAGTGCGTGGGAGGCACATATTCATCCCGACCATAAGCGGTGAGCACCATGCATACACATACATTCACAGAGGTAATTTAGAATGTTAATTATATAAAATTTTCACATACATACACACACACACATACACACACACACACACACACACATATATTAGTTTTGAAGTCAAATATATATATGTTCTTATATTTCCATCTAACTCATGTGATATACATGTTTGATAAAGATGTTGACTTCACTAGACACCCCACCATCTTTGCAACAAGTAGATAAAGGTGTTGCGGTGCGATTTCATCTACGCAACAACTCACTGAGGTATTATAACAACACGTAAATTTTGTTAAATTTCTCGTGTAATTAATATTATGTTAAATTATATGTTAGTAATGTCTTTCATTGTAGAATTATTAAATTATGTTAATAATGTCCTTCATTGTGTATATATGCAAGAGCTTCTTGACATGTAGTAAGTAGCCATGTTCATTTGATTCACAGCGTGGTGGGTAAAAATAATAGTTCTATATTGATAAAATTAGTTAAAATATTGTCATTATGTACATACATGTCCTTAGTTCTATTTTCACTAATTTTGATGTTAGATTTTATGATCTTATGTATATGTAGGGAACTTTAACCCCCTCCATTTTGACTTCGAGGGCACAGACTCCTCCATCTTATCGTCTTCATACCCACGTTCAGATGCTGCAGAGCTCCCGATGACTCATCCGAGCGTGAGATGCAAATTCGGTGTGATCGACAACTTGTGGTAAGTTTTTGTACTTATGTAAATACTTTCATTCTAGCATGGTATTAAATACATGTTGAAAACATATATAAATTAGTTTTGACAAAAAAATATTGTTTGCATTTACGGGATCATCTACAGTGAGTATTCAACGGAAGAGGACTCAAGCATGGGCTTGGATGATCCAAAGTCATCTCATGGATCTCTATCTTCATCTAAGGGAGGGCCTTCTTCGAGAAAGGCCAAGAGAGGGATAGATTTTAATGAGTATGAAATATATATGTCTTACATGACATTGTTTTTATATGCCTACGTGCATGACATTGTATGTACACCTATATGGCATTTGAACTTGATGGTATATGACCTATTTGGGCATTTTTGTATTTATTATGCCCATTAAAATACTATTAAGAGCTTGATAATTTTGTATGAGACCTTACATTTCGAGATTATTTTCACATGAAACTAATATGATGTGCACTTGACAATATTTAAAACATTATGGATTATTTTTTCATTTATTGGTGATGTACATGTACTAACATTTTTAATGTATAATATGCATCAAACTTTGGAAATCATTATTTATATAATGTATGTATATAAAGAGTTACCTAATCTGAGTAATTATTCATTCAATTTATCAATGTGTATATGTGTATTTACCTTACTTGCACTTCTTCTTGCTCATGGTCTCTTTGTACTCGTTCCTATCTTATCATGCACTTACTACATCCTTCTTATGTTTCGTAGTCTTCTCCCCTGTTAAAACACCCGAGAGTCGAGTACACAATTTGATGCTTTTCATTTGTTGATATTTTTAGAATGTCTCTCCATATACATTACTCCAATGCTTGAGAATATCTCTAGATGAAATGACATTCGATTGGACACTCAATGATTCTTGATTGTCTAATCTCGTCCAATTCATGTTATTACCTTTAAATCATGTAGGTATTTCAAGTTATTTGGAAATCACATCACACCCTTCACTAGGTTTGATGACTACCCCTATCCTTTTAAGACACTTTTGAAAGCATCCATGGGTTTATCAAAGCATAAATTATCAATGAATGAAAGGTCACTAAGCCCGTAGCGAGTTGACTCCCATCCGTAACTAAACAAGAAAGATTTATTAGGTGATTGATAGCTCTCGTGTGTTCTTAGACACACCCCTATCAAATTCATTCTTAAGCAAATATAGTCATTCGGGGCTCTTAGCGACTACGCCCAATGAGGTAGCCCAAAACACGAGATGTGTAGGGAACCAAAACAAAGCCTCCACTAGCGTTCACCTAGCCACCCTAACATGTTGGCATAGTTGGATCGATCCGATGAGCTTTCGTTTGCAAACTACATTGTGACTGGAGCCCTACACATTGACTGACCATTTTGCACTATTTCACGCGTTTGTAAACAATAGCACAACAAGAGAACCGGATGGAGATGGAGAAAACCATGCAAGAGAATTTCCTAGAGAGCCCCAACATGGAGGTCTCAGATCTGATGAGACGTCTCTAGGTGCCACAGAGTTTGAGAAATCACCCGTCGAAGATATGGCATGTTTGGGCCTCAAGGCTCTTAAGAGACTACGCGTGGGCGAGGTAAGCCTGGAAAGCACTGGGAGTGTAGGGAACAAAAAAAAAAAGCCTCCATTAGTGTTCACCAGTGCCACCCCGATAATTTGGCATAGTTGGTTCGATCCCACGAGCTTCTAATTACAAACTACATTATCACGAAAGTCGTACACCGACTCAAAGATCGCACTATTTCACGCATTTGCAAACAATAAGACAACAAGAGAACCGGATGGAGATGGAGAAAATTGCAAGAGGATTTTGTAGAGGGCCCCAATGTGAACAACATAATTAAGGTTTCCGAGTGCCCTAGGCAGTACTCGAGTGTGCACCTCCCCTCCCACTCGGAACAAACGACTAACCTATATGTGAAATTTTAATACGGTAATACCTGATAGGCTGATAAATTTTAATTCCCAAATCCCTTCAGGCTTCACACATAGTCACAGTCAGACAGTCTAATACAGATACAGTATCAACATCCTTTGTATCCTTGTTCAAAGCTACTAACATAATCTGACTCAGCTTCATCAAATCTTCCCATTACCATATGCATGTAGCAGATAGCCTTCACAAAGTTCCCTAGCATCTAAGCATCTTATTTTTCAGTGCTATTTGAATTTCAAACTGATACAAATTACAATATAAGATAAATGAGTTCAGACTTCAGAGGTTTTCTGCCATGAAATGTTCAGCAATGTCTCTTGCTCAATGCTTTCAAGCTTTGTATGCTAAGCCTATTTGTATTCGTTAGTCGCAACTCGCACATGTTAAGGTTTGTTTTCCACGGACCACTTTTGCATAGGCTATAGCATGTCAAAATATTTTCAAATGCCAAGAATGACTGAGAAACACCAAACGTTGACTAAGAAACACCAAACGCCGACTGTCCAGACTCCACGGACCACTACCCATGCTTGGCACACAAGAATTCGAACTGACTGCGAACTCTGGAGACTGCCGAATGGTAGTGGTTGTTAATGTTGAAAAACTGATAGTTGTCACGAAATTAAAAGAATGCAGTCTGCAGAGAGAGAGTTTAAGTTAAGAACAGTTGCTCCAAAGAATAAAGTTAAGAACAGTCACTCCAAAGTTAAGAACAACCACAAGAGTGACAAGACGTGTTACGGTGTTCATAGTTCTACTGAAGAACAATCGCTCCAAAATTTGCAACACGAGGGGAGGGCCAGGAGATTCGGGAATTGATTATCAGAGAACTGAACAATTCAAAAAATGAATTTGAAAGTGTAATTTGTAACCAGGCTAACAGCAGCGCCCTCCTTTTATATCAATTGTTTTTTGTAAAATTTTAAACAAAGGTCATTAGTCGGCGGCTCGATTGCCTAGCCAACCTACTAGTGATGGTGCCACATGGGATTTATTTTAGAAAATGCGGCGCCCTCCTTTTTGTGTGCCCTAGGCAACTGCCTAGGTTGCCTAGGGTAAGAAATACCCCTACCAATGTGGAGGTCTCGGATCGATGAGATGTCTCTAGGTGCCACGGAGTCGAAAAATCACCCATCGAAGATATGGCGTGTTTGGACCTCATGGCTCTTAAGCGACTACGCCCAGATGAGGTAGCCCGAAAGCACAAGGAGCATAGGGAACCAAAACAAAGCCTCCACTAGCATTCACCAAGTCACTCGACATGTTGGCACAATTGGTTTATTCCACGAGCTTATGTTTGTAAACTATAGTGTCTGGTAGCCATACATCGACTCGAGACTTTACTATTTCATACTTTTGTAAACAATAGCACAGCGAGAGAACCGGATGGAGATGGAGAAAACCATGAGATAATTTCGTAGAGGGCCCTAATGTGGAGGTCTCGGATCTCGACGAGACATCTATAGGTGTCAAAATCACCCGTCGAAGATATGACATGTTTGGGTCTCAGGGCTCTTAAGTGACTACGCCCAGATGAGGTATCCCGAAAGAGCACGGGGAGTGTAGGGAACCAAAACAAAGCCTCCACTAGCATTTACTAGACCACCCTAGTGTGGTGGCATAGTTAGTTTGGTCCCACAAGCTTCCGTTTGCAAACTCTGAGCCTCTCGCAGCCCTACATGACGATTAAGACCGCACTATTTCACGTGTTTACAAACAATAGCACAATGAGAGAACCAGATGGAGATGGAGAAAACTGCAAGAGGATTTCATAGATGGCCCCAACATCAAGGTCTCGATTTGGACGAGACATCTCTAGGTGTCATGAGTCCAGAAATCACCTATTTAAGATATGGCATCTTTGGACCTTAGGGCTCTTAAGCGACTACGCCGGACGAGGTAGCCTAAAAGCACGAAGAGCATAGTTATCCACTAGCATTCACGAGGAGCGTGTTTGCGTAGTTAGTTCGGTCCCATGAGCTTCCATTTGCAAACTACAGCCTCTGTGATGACCCTATACCGACTCAAACCATGCTGCTATTTCGCTTATTTTCGCTCGATTACAAACAATAGGACATCGAGAGAACCAAATGGAGATGGAGAAAACTGAGAGACTTTTGTAGAGGGACACAACATAGAGGTCTTGGATCTTATGAGATGTCTCTAGGCACCATGAAGTTCGAGAAATCACCCATCGAAGATATTGCGTTTTTGGGCCTCATGGCTCTTGAGTAGTGACTATGCCTGGACGAGGTAGCCCGAAAGCACAGGGAGTGTAGGGAACCAAAAATAAGCCTCCACTAGTGTTCACCTAGCCACTCGACATGTTTCGTAGTTACTTCGGTCCCATGAGCTTCCATTTGCAAACTACAGACTCTCGCAACCCTACATTGACTCAGACTGCACTATTTCGTGTGTTTACAAGCAATAGACAAGAGAGAACCGGATGGAGATGGAGAAAACTACGAAATAATTTTTAGAGGGAATCAACATGGAGGTCTTGGATCTAACGAGACATCTCTAGGTGCCACGGAGTCTAAGAAATCACCCGTCGAAGATATGGCGTGTTTGGGCCTCAGGGCTCTTAAGCGACTACGCCCGGACGAGGTAGCCCGAAAGCACGGGGAGCATAGGGAACCAAAATGAAGAATCCACTAGCGTTCCACATGCCATCCTGATGTGTTGGCATAGTTGATTTGGTTCCATGAACTTCCATTTGTAAACTCATGACCTCTTGTGGCCTTACACTGACTCAGACTACATTATTTCATGTGTTTGGAAACAATATCACAACGAGAGAACCATATGGAGATGGAGAAAACCGTCGAGAGGCTTTCATGGAGGGCCACAACATGGAGGTATCAGATCTTATGAGATGTCTCTAGGCACCATGAAGTTCTAGAAATCACCCAGTCGAAGATATTGTGTGTTTGGGCCTCATGGCTCTTAAGCGACTACACCTTTAGGAGGTAGCCTAAAAGCACATGGGAGCATAGGGAACCAAAAGAATCCTCCACTAGTGTTCACTTGGCCACTCGATGTTTTTCCGTAGTTATTTCAGTCCCACGAGCCGTTTGCAAATTACAGCTCTCTCATAACCCTACACTAACTTGAGATTGCACTATTTCATGTGTTTGCAAACATTAGACAACAAGAGGACTGGATGGAGATGGAGAAAACCGTGAGAGAATTTTGTATAGGGCCCCAACATGGAAGTCTCAGATTTTCGAGACATCTCTAGATACCACAGAGTCCGAGAAATCACCCGTTGAAGATATGGAGTGTTTGGGCCTCGAGGCTCTTAAGCGATTATGCCGGACGAGGTAGCAGCAAAGCACGGGGAGCATAGGGAACAAAAACGAAGACTCCAATAGCATTCACCATGCCATCCCGATGTGTTGGCATAGTTGGTTTGGTCCCATGAGCTTCCATTTTGAAACTACAACCTCTAGCGACCCTACTTGACTGTTCTGCATTATTTCACGTGTTTACAAATAATAGACACCTTGAGAGAACGGATGGAGATGGAGAAAAGCTGAGAGGATTTCATAGAGGGCCACAATGTGGAGGTCTCGGATCGACAACTATCTCTAGGTGCCACGGAGTCGAGAAACCACCTATCAAAAATATGGCGTGTTTGGGTCTTAGGGCTCTTAAGCGACTACGCCCAAACAAGGTAGCCCGAAAGCACGAGGAGTGTATAGAACCAAAATTAAGCCTCAATAGCATTCACCTAGCCACCCCAACATGTTAGCGTAGTTTCTTCACTCCCACGAGCTTTCATTTTCAAACTACATCCTCTAACATCCCTACACTAACTTTTGCACTATTTCACGTGTTTGCAAACAATAACACAGTGAGAGAACCAGATGGATATGGAGAAAACCGCGAGAGGATTTCGTAGAGGGCCCCAACATGGAAGTCTCAGATCTAATGAGACATCTCTAGATGCCACGGAGTCTGAGAAATCACCCGTCAAAGATAGGGTGTGTTTGGGCCTTAGGGATCTTACGGGACTACACCGGACGAGGTAGCCCGAAAGCACAGGGATCGTAGGGAACCAAAATGAAGCCTCCACTAGGTGTTCACCTGGCCACCCCGACGTGTTGGCATAGCTGGTTCGGTCCCCGAGCTTTTTTGCAAACTACAATGATTAGTAGCCTCATCAGATCTAATACCTCCATGTTGGGGCCCTCTACTAAAGCCTCTCGCAGTTTTCTCGATCTCCATCCGGTTATATCGTTGTGTTATTTTTTGCAAACGCGCGAAATAGTGTAGTACTGAGTCGGTGTACAAATGCCGTCCCAGAGGCTATAGTTTGTAAAAATAAGCTGATGGACCAAACCAACTATGCCAACACATCGGGGTGGTCAGGTGAACGCTAGTGGAGGCTTCATTTTGGTTCCCTACGCTCCCCGTGCTTTCGGGATACCTCATCCTGGCGTAGTCCCTTTAGTGGCCTGAGGCCAAAACATGCTATATCTTTGATAGGTGATTTCTCAGACTCCGTGGAACCTAGATATGTCTCATCAGATCTGAGACCTCCATGTTGAAGCCCTCTATGAAAGCCTCTCAATTTTTTCTCCATCTCCATCCGATTCTCTCATTGTTCTATTGTTTGAAACGCACGAAATAGTGTAGTCAAGTCAATGTAGAAGTGTCACAGAGGCTACCTGTGACGCTATAGTTTGCAAACGAAGCTCATGGAATAGAACCAACTATGCCAACACATCGGGGTGGCTAGGTGAACGCTAGTGGAGGCTTCATTTTGGTTCCCTACGCTCCCCATTCTTTTTGGGCTACCTCGTCAGGCATAGTCGCTTAAGAGCCTTGTCGAGGCCCTAAACACGCCATATCTTCGATGGGTGATTTCTTAGACTCCGTGGCACCTAGAGATGTCTCGTCAGATATGAGACCTCCATGTTGGGGCCCTCTATGAAATCCTCTTGCATTTTTCTCCATCTCCATCTGGTTCTCTCGTTGTCTGTTATTGTTTGCAAACACGTGAAATAGTGCGGTCCGATAAAGTCAGTGTACGGCTGCCAGACGTTGTAGTTTGCAAATAGAAGCTCATGGGACCGAACCAACTGCACCAACACATTGGGGTGGCCTGGTCAACTCTAGTGGAGGCTTCGTTTTTGTTCCCTACGCTCCCCGTGCTTTGGGCTACCTCGTCTAGGCGTAGTCGCTTAAGAGCCCTGAGGCCCAAACATGTCATGTCTTGACGGGTGTTTTCTCAGAACTCCGTGGCACAGAGAGACTCTTGTCATATCCGATATCTCCATGTTGAGGCCCTCTATGAAAGCTCTTGTAGTTTTCTCCATCTCCATCTGGTTTTCTCATTTGTGCTATTATTTCCAAACGTGCGATATAATGCGGTAGTCTTTGTTAGTGTAGGGCTGCAGGACAATGTAGTTTGCAAACGAAGCTCGTGGGACCGAACCAGCTACGCCAACATGTTGGGGTGGCTAGGTGAATGCTAGTGGAGGCATTTTTTTATTCACCACCCTCCCCGTGCTTTCGGGCTACCTCATCTAGGCGTAGTCGCTTAAGAGCCCTGAGGCCCAAACACGCCATATCTTCGACGAGTGATTTCTTAGACTCCGTGGAACCTAGAGATGTCTCGTCAGATCTGAGACCTCCACGTTGGGGCCCTCTACAAAATCCTCTCACGGTTTTCTCCATCTCCATTAGATTGAGTCAGTGTAAGGTTGTCCATTGCCAATCACTTGAATAATATAGGTGGTTCATACACTATAGGTGGTGAAATGAGAATTTTAATAAGATATTTTTACAATATAGGTGGTGAAATGAGAATTTATGTTTTTTGTTCTTTCTAATATTTAATTTCTCTTAGTTTCACTTGGCTTCGAGAATAATAAATTTCTCTCGATGAAATGCCAACCACGTGAAGGTGGAAGTTTTTTTGGCACCACTAACCTACATAAATATGTTAGTAAGCAATTAAATAGAATTTTAAATCATACAAAATTTAAACAAAATCATTTAAGTAAATATTCAAATTAAATTCATGAAGAACATATATTTGCAAATTCAATCCAATGAAGCGCATGGATCAACTCTATTCTTGAGAAAGAAAAATTGCTTCATGATCGATTCACGAACCTTCCACAGATTTTTGTTTGATGGCCAAACTCGATATTTGATCAATTTAATATTTGTTGCAAGGACCAAATGTGAATAGTGAAGTATCTTTCGATGTATTTCATAGTCTTCAAACAACCAAATGTTTGATTTTTTGATAGGATATCGTCGAAGTCAAGTTCTAGTGACTACCACTGATCACAGTGGGATACTCAAGGTCTTCACCATCAATGACTATGGAAGTCAATTTTTCCCCTCTACACAACGAGACAAGAAGTAGTTTGTTCCCTCTTCGTTAAATTTTGTTGCAATAATTGCAAAAACGTGCCCTATGTATCACAAAGTAAAATTGTTCAGTCAATTTATAAATACATTAAGAGTTGACCATTTAATAATTTACAAATCTAAAACATGACATGTACATATATGTATGTACGTTGTTGTTATTGCACTAAATCGAGACTTGGTCAAATCGGGTGATGTTGTCATTTGATCTAAAGACCCTGCAAGTTATAATGCTCATGGAACTTGATGTGTGTCGAGTGGAATTAGAGGTCTACAAGTCCATTCAGCCACCCACTGCTTGTGACTCACATTTATTCTACGTAAAATCAATGCATGATATACAAAAACATGTCATGCACCTAATATAAATAGTCCAAGCATTTGCATCTCGAAGTATGAAATGAGTGCATATCACTTGATCCCGTAATCGTCATACAATCTTCAAAGTTTGCCAGGATGTTGTTCCTCTATCAACCAAAAATATCTATGAACCATTGATCTCTCTTGAGATTCATGGCCCATATTCTTAATAGACCAATCAACAATGTTTTTGGATTTGTAAATTTAGCACCATCCTTGAACTTTAACTCTTCTCTCGCAAGTGATCTTTTCACACATGCTCCTACACCATCATGCTCTCCTTTTTCATTCCCTACCTCGGTAAAAATATAGATATATTGTACATTTGTTTCTTTGTGCATCTTCTTAGCCAATAAAACATCCATGCATTCTTGAATTATGATTTGCAGTTGTTCGACCAAATGTAATGTTGATCAAAACTAATGTTCCTCTCATTCAAGTTCGCATAAAACACCTGGAAACACCCTTGTACATATTTTGTAGAATGTGTCCGATCATCACTGATGTAGAAATGATACTCTCTTAATATTTTTGATCTTGCTCAGTGCTTTCAGGAGAGTGCATGAATGTTATATGCACTGAAAATAGAAACTTGCACTGAGTTATAATATTGAGACTGAACCTCCATTTGTGGTTGCAATGTGTAATTCTCTGTGAAGTCAACTACTAAAACAATAGTACCAAGTGGGAATGTGTCCTTTCTTAACTTGAATTGTTCATCCAACCATCGAGCTCTATGTGTGTGCCTTGCATACTCATAAAAAAATTCCTCTCTAAATTTGACCATATATTCTGATATAGGTAATTGTTTTCTAACAAGCTCACACCTCTTAGATTATTTTCCATCTTTTAATTGATATGCCATTGATTTATATTTGGTGAAATCAACCAATTCTTTTCCTATTGAATATGTACTCTCCTCATGGATACAACTTTTCAGATTTGGCAAGCCACCGCATACATTGCACGTTCCATCCAAACATGCTTTGTTATAAAAAATTGTCTTGTTGATTTTTCACAAAATATTTTCAGAATAAATTCCCTTGAAGATTTTTGTGGGACATTTATTCCACACTCCTGCAACATGATGTCAATATGCAAAACATGACGTATTTGACAAAAACATCATAATGCATTGAAAATTCAACATGATGCCTACAACAACAAGTGGTACGTGAGTGATTGATTTTCACATAAAAGGGTTTTCTCATTTCAAAGAATCTTTGGCTAATGTTAATTTGTGGATTTTCATTCTTAAACTTAGAGAATAATTTTGTTTGAGTCATATCTAAGAAATGTTTTTGCACACGATTCATGATTACGAGAACCTATCCTTCTTTTTACTATATCTCTTCTATTTGGTGACATCCTTGTGTTCTCATTCCAAAATTTTACAATTAATTCTTTTAGAATATCAAATGTATTCTTTTCTTTTCGTGGAAGTCTGCTAGAGAAATCCCAATAGTCAGTTTTATTGACTAACTCAAGACGTTTACATCTCTCTATTGCTTTCATTAGTATTTTTATGTTTAGCTTCAAAGCACTACTTGTTTTTCTAATCAAGTGTTTATTAATTGTTTTATCACTTACTATACAATTAGTAAGTGCATGCCATGTGTAGCATTACTATCTTTGGTGCATCTTTTGCCACCTATAGTTTGGTATGCTTTATGTATGTTTTCAACAATTGACGCATTTTGATCAACAACATTATATGTTCTTAACCCTAGGGTCTTCATTATAGGTCTCATCTTAATTAATTTCATCAATGAAACAAATAATTGACATCTTTGTGTGTCATTTAAATTCTCAAAGTAATTATCTCAAATTCCACTAGCTTTTATTCTCGCATTTCTTTTAGACATTTTGTTAGGCATTGGTTTTATAATGTTTTCATCAATTTCAATTAAGTGAATTGGTTTTCTTCACAAAATGGAAGGAGGTGTTCTTAGAGGTGAAGATTCATTTACAAGGTTACTTTCTTCATTCAGTGTTTTCATACAAATTTGGGGTTAACATTTGGATTCTCAGGTAAGGGTTCAATAATTGGATTCATATCAATTTCTTCATCCATACCAACATTATCATTCAATTCAATATCATTATTCATTGCAAAATCATTATTCTCTACATTTTCATTATGTATTTCATCCCCATTTTCTAATACATTAGCTACATTTGATATAGCGGATGTACCTTTCCCTGCTCGAAGTTTTTGCATTCTCTTCAATTTCTTTATTCTCTTCTCTTCCAATTGCTCTGGTGTCTTGTTCTTGACTTTCCTCTTGTCCTTAGCTCGACGTTTATCACCCATGATTAGAAAAAATCAACTAGTGGGGTAGGGGACAAAATGAACTACTAAAAAATCATGCAAGAATGTAGAGAAAATTGTAGACAAAACAGAATGTTTGTAGAATTCTCGTGAAAGAGATGAAAGGGACGTTGGGGGCCACAATATATAAAAAAAAGGAAAACTCGTACGCATTATGTAGCATACGCATTTTGTGTTGAGGCATGGTTTGGGATCCGGTTTGGATCCCAAGCCCGCCTAAGGCATGGACTGTCTGAAACACAAACAACGTGTTTTTGCAAGAAAATGTAAAAATGCCACTTCCTCTATGATAAATCAAAATAAAACAATCGATCCATTTTTAAAAAATTATACCACACGTAGAGCAAGAGTTTCTTCTTTCTAAAAATATAATTTTTCAAATTTTCTAACTAATATAAGGTTTCCATATTATTTATTTTCTAACTATGCCTTTTTATAGCTATTTTTGAAGTGTAAATATGTCTATCTTTCATTGTGTATCTTTTTTTTTTTGGGTGATCGAAATTTTAAAAAAATATACTAGCCCAAACTAGGCATAATTCTTTACATATTAAAAAAAAAACTAATTTTGATATTTTTGAGGTAGTTAGGGGGGCACGGTCAAAGCTCCGTTATTTTTCAAAACATAAAATTTTTGTACTAGAAAAATCATAAATAAAAAAATATTCGCTAAAAAAATCTATAAAAAAATGGAGCCCAAACTAGATGCTCCTAGCTATCTTTCTACCAAAGGGTTTTCAAAAATACTAAATGGTGCTAAAAAAATGGTGGGGGGCACGAAAGTCACTCTATTATGTTTTTTTAACAAAAACAAGAGCATCTGTTGGTATTTTAGTTGTTTGACCACTTAAACTTATCCGTTTTCAATAAAATTTAGTAGCTTAGAAACTAGACTCAAAATGCTACGATTCATATTTCTACAACATCTTCCAATTTTGAGTGTAACTATTTCGAAAAACTCGTACAAGTTGAAGTTTTTTTTTAGAAAAATGCGTCCACTTAAGACCCCCTTTTGGCCCCCCAACTTGGTGCACTTACCCGATACAATAAAGTTGGAAACTCTATATTGCCCCAATCCTACCCCAACCTATAACTTATTTACTTTATGTCTAACTTTATTTCATCCAAAGAAAAGTTAGCTACATGATTTAATTGTAATTTAACTACACTATTTAATTGTAAGCTCTATAATTCATTTAAAGATAACATCTTTGTCTAATGGGTAAAGAGGACAACTAACATCTTTTAAGATTTTAGGAGTAATATAAACTAGCAATCGTACGTGAGGTGTATGATGGAAACGCCGAAGGGGATGAAGTGAAGAATGAAAAATGAGGAAGAGAAAAAGATGGAAAGGATGAGGGGTTAATATTAAGAAAGGGTTCGATGGAGGGGGAAGACATTGTGTTCCATGATTGAGACCCGAAAAGGTTTAAAGAAATCCAAACTAAAATGCGGAAATGCATGTATCATGGAAATAGAGACATTCTCCACGAGTCAAATTATAAGCCCCTAATAATATCAGTTATTTGAGTTCCATTTTTCTTGTGAGTGTTATATCTAGTTAAAAGAGGTGAATTAAATAGTGGGAAAAATCGAAAAGGTTTAAAGTTTGAAACCCAACTAAAATGCTTGTTTGTTGGAGCGCTTTATAAGCACCCTTTATGATACAAATCTTGAGTAAGTGCATGGAAATATATGAATGTGAAAAATCATTGATCATCGAGTCAACATTATGTACTTGAGTGTAATTTACACTTAAAGGTGACAAAATAAGAAATGAAAAATATATATATGTTCCATGGTCAAAACCCAATTGAACGATATTTATCAGACACTTCAATAGTCACCTTTTAAAATCTCCATCCCTTTAATCTATGAATGTTTGTGGAATGACCGAATAATATTTCACCACGTGTATTCATGCATCAACGATTGAGATTATTAAGGTTTCAAGAACGCTCAAAATTTTCTACACATCTCGAGAGGATGAGTTGGCATGCAAGTCAAGCTTTTAATCTTAGAGGTCCTCTCAAGAGAAGTATTATCTATAAAGTTAATGCAAAACCACCTGAATTGCCATCTTTTGTGGTTACTATAATAAACAACTACATCAAGTTGATATGGGATGTTGAGTCCTCCTGACATCTCCCTTTCTCTACAAGTTCATGTGGTAAGCATAAGTGAATTGCCCTTAAGATACCATGAGAGAGAGAGTTCTAACAAATAATTGTTTTCTAGGATTAAACCATGAGAGAGAGTTGTAACAAAGAGTCGTGAAGGAAATACAAAATAATAATAATAATAATAAAGAATACATAATACTCTAAAATAATAATAAAAACAAAGACTCTAAAACTAAACCATGAGAGAGAGAGTTGCAACAAAGATCCATTTTATAGGAGTCATGTGCCAAAGCTTTGGGCCTAAAATCATGCGGGGTTATATAGTTCCATCAAACGCCCTGTCGTGCGCCTGCCCTTCCATGTATCGTTTATTTATCCTCTCCTCTTACATCACCGATAGTTGTTTTCCTAAAGTTGTGGACCTCTTATTGATGGTGGAACATGTCATAATACAAATCCAAATAGAAGGGTTCCAACTTCAGTATCTACTTTGATTCCATCGTATAAAGTCCAAAGTCGTCCATGTGGCTTAATTTAATTTAATTCAATTTAATTTAAGTTGCTAAGACGGTAAATATTTTATATCAATAATTAAAGACATCAGAACAAAATGGAATTTTACTGCCAAATTTGATGCAACACCCTCAACAACATAGACAACATCTAGATAATCTATATACATTTATTAAATCGAAAGAAGAGAAATATTTACCCGTCAGACACGAATGAAAATCTTAGTTATCCAGGAGGCATGGTTATTATGAACCCAATTCTGTCTCTTCATGTTCCTTATATTTTCTTGTGGAAGTAGGCACAATTTTATTTGTGTTAAGCGACTAATTTTCGATAAAATACATACATTCATTGATATATATTATAAATGAATTTACTTATTCTTCCATAATTTAAATTACAATCTCAAAAATACCATTTTTATTTATAAACAATGTCTTAATTCTCTTCACAAAAATAAATATTTTAATAAAATAATGACAATTAATAGTTCTTTTATGTTCCATTGAATTATATGAATCTAGAAACATCTCATGTATCACCTGTATGCTTCCACATTAAACAAATAAGGAAAATTATTCCCTCCATTTTTCACATTTGTGAACATTTTGGTTGCAAGCATGAACTCCCTCAAAGGCCTTGAAAATGATATTATAGCATCCGCATATCATCAAAATCAAGCTCGCCAATTTTAATATTGGAACTCAAGAGAGAACATTCCAACTTTAAAATCTTACTTCTAAATGCACATGTACACCTTGACTACTTCTAATTTAATTCGACATTTTTGTCCTAAAATCATAATAGGATGGAAGTTTGAAGACATGTATGTTTATTTTCCTGAGATGGAATACAATATGCTAGAAATCAAGTATGAGTAGACATTTGGGTACCGCATGGAAGTGTACATGTGCGGGTTAGCACGAAATTGATTTTCTTGGGGAATACAAAGTGAGTGATGTTAGGACTAATAATTCATTTGTAAATGCAATGATTTGTATTGAGGAATTGTAATTGAAACAATCAATTTAGAGTAATAAAGATTATCGAAATGTCTATGACAACCAAGACAATGGTTATCAAGAAAGTTAACATAGGTTAGACCTATCAACCAACAAGATAAGGGTATGTTTCCGTCCTAAAATCATACTAGGATGGAAGTATGAAGAGATGTATATTTATTTTCCTGAGATGGAATACAATATGCTAGAAATCACATATGAGTAGACGTTTGGGTACCACATGATATTGTACATGTGCGGGTTAGCACGAAATTGGATTTTCTTTTGGAATATAAACTAAGTGATGTTAGGAATAATAATTTATTTGTAAATGCAATGATTTTGTATTGAGGAATTGTAATTGAAACATGGAGGCCAAATAGATGACTAACCAAATAGATGAATCATTTCTTATGTCAATGTTCACTTTGTATTATCCGCCGAATACAAACTCCGCCATGGGACTAGAGAGTAAAATGATTTATACCTACATTGTATTTATATAACAAAATGATCTTTATATATTACATTTACCGTAATGCATTAATGAGGGCACAATTTCTTTAAACATTTATCACTAGAGATTGTGCAGAGACTAGTCAAACTAAAATTTTCCCACTTCATTACGAGTATATTTATTACAGTTGTATTGGACTATGAGTTATTCTACATCAGTTTCAAATTTTCTAATATAAACCAATAGATTTGCACTAATTTCATGTAAATTGACCCATTTTTTTTTTCCACTACTTTTTCGTTCAGGATTTCAAATCACCTAATTTTATCATATATGAAATTGATATAAAAATTTGTCCTTGTTTTCATATTAGTGGTTAAAATACTTAGATTGTTGTATAGCTCACTTGTTAAAAGAGATATTCGATTCAAGGACAAATTAAAGAATACAATTCAATTGCAATTGCAAACAACAAACCATTGGTTATTTTATTAAGAAAGGCCCTGATAGTGCAATTTTATAGAAAAAGTCTAAGGACAAATGAGATCTACTTAACGGATTTCAAAGCGAGGCCCGGGTTCAAAACCCAGAAGACACAATAAAGTGTTGAAATTCGGTGGTTGTTTTTTTGCCACTAAGCTAATTTTTCACAACATTTCCAAAAATATGTCACTACTTTTTCCAAAACTGTTTACAACTCAATAATTATTAGTAGTGTACTATATTTTTTTCCAATAAAATACTTATTTGTTTTGGAATCAAATTTTTCATAACATTAAGTTGTTCCATTCTTTAAAAAAAAATCTTGGTGTGATATTAGCTAGTGTATCATATACTTTTCCCTATGAATTATGCCAAATTGAAAAAATATAGACATAAAATAAATTATTCTTCAAGGTTTGTTTGGCATGATCTCCAACGCTCTTTACTGAACAACGCGGAAACTACAGCGGGCACTCGCTTCCACGTGCTTCCTCAGCCAGTCACTCTTCAGGATCCCCTTGGGTTGTGATGTCAAAGGGGAACCATATGAAGGGCTTGTTCTTCTTTTCCTTTCTAGCAATTACAGAAATTCTGTCGAAATCAGGAAGGGTGAGGGTATTTATGAGGGGGACTAATCCAAATGCAAGAAATTGGACACTGTAGAATGCAGCTCCGGCATTCCCACCAGCGAGATGAACACCACGGGAGGGGTTCAAAGCTCGTCTAGGTATTCCTTCCATGGATTCAAAAGCTGATTTTTCTTCTTCTTTTCATACCACCGTTGTCCAAAATTTATGAAATTTATGTCAGTTTGTTCGCATTGAACTGAATTTGAAGATAGGAATGAAAGGTTTTGAGGATTTTGAGCGATCTATAGAGTATTTCACCTGGATTTTGAGGTTTTGTGAATATGTTGTTGTTTTTGATCTGGCAGAGCAGATTGTTGCTCTATTGACGCATTGGCAACGAACTCTCCCAGCATGAGCGCCCAATCTTGTATGGGAACGCCTCATTCGCTCTGTAAGAGTTTTGGCTTGTAAAACGAGCCTACCATCTCACACTGAGTTTCAATGTGAACACATTGCGAGAAAACATGATTATAAAAAAACTATATAAGTGTATTCAACAATATAAAAAGAAGTGGATATTTCTATAAAATTTTAAATTTTAGATTAAAATTATAGTTTAATAATTTATTTTTGATAAATAGAATCATAAGAATATTTCTTTGACAAGAAACACAACAATAAATATCAACCTTATTATCCTTTTAAAAATTTAGAAAATAAATTTTTCTTTGGTATGTACCCTCATATCTCATATAGAATTAAATATATAGGTGGCCATTTGGAGTTTTTCTGGAATAAAATATAATATAAATGTCAAAATTTATGAGTTGAAATTAATTCATTAAGTGACATGGTCCACATGTTATTAAAATATTAATATCACGGTTTCCAAATGGTCACTCTCATTGTTGGAACAAGATTTATTACAAACCTATAGAAAGAAGTAAAAATAATTAAATAGTCTTGAATAAAGGAAAACATAGTATTCTCACAAAAAATATTGCAAAACTTTATTAAACACATAAAATGTTACACGTAGCATATTGTTATTGAGTAGAGGGAAAAAATTAATGGTCTTGGTGGAAAGGACATCATGTGAACTTCTAAACTAAAAAAATACACACTACATATTTGTAATGGTATTTAAAGATACCCTAATAAGTTAATAAAATTAAATCTAATAAATGAAAGATATGATTTAATAGAGAAATGTATTATTTTACATTAATTAAAAAACATAGATATAAAAAATTGGCAAATTGACCATTGGAAATAGGGATCTTTCTTTTATCCCAAATTTTTGTTAGACCTTGGGTCTATTGATTTATAGATGTAAGTCCACACCAAAACACCAAACCACAGTGCTTGGTATGGATCTTCTTTTCTTTAAAAAAAAAATGGCCATTGAAAATAAGCAAATTGTAACACTAAGCATTGCCTTATTCTTATACAATCTTACTAACAATTAGAAATATCTATGACACTTTAAACCCTAAGCTCTCATACCATTGATTCATAATCAATTAATTGCGAACTTCTCTAAAATAAAAAATAATACATATATTCATATAGAGGTATTTAAGGTAGCATAATAATTTAAAAACAAAAAATATAATAAATAAATTACATGGTTTAATAAGGAAATGTAGTATTTTGATATTATATAAAAATATATGATATAAAAGTAAAAGTTAAGCTCCACATAAAACGCACCGCATGCCCAAGAGCGAGCCATAAAAACAAACCATATACATGCGTGTGCATGCATTGGTGGGACCCACGTGTCAACGATCACCTCAATGCTTTTTTTTCTCTAACAAAGTGCAATGCAATCAGAATGCAACATGTGCAGTGTGTTTACATACATGACAACAACCATGTGAATCATCATCATGCTACTCATCACGTCAACATTTGGAGTTATGTGGCGCATCATTTAGGACTTATTTTGTTTTTTTGGGTTGAAAAATACACACAAGTGTTTTTCAAACCACATACATGACAACAACCATGTGAATCATCATGCTACTCATGCAACTCATCGGAATGTGTATGTGGCACAACATGACAACAACCATGTGACAGGTTTTTGGAGTTGAAAAATACAATGTGTTTTTCAAGTGCACACTTATTTTCAACCTAAAAAAACCTAAATCCTAAATATTCGTCACATAATTCAGATGACGTGATAAGTAGCATGATGATTCACATGATTATTGTCATGTATGTGGTGCATTTTGTGGGGAGTATAGCAAATACACTAACCCCAATCTAAATGATAATTTTGCGTTTACACCAAGCTAACTATACAATGTACATAATATTGAGTTTTAAAGGCAGATTTTCTTTATCTTAAATTTTCGTTAAGAGGTTTTGAGGTAGGTGATCACTGACTTAGCGTGGATACAGAATGGGATCAACCCAAGACGAAGAGCTTTTGGGGTGTCTCAGTTTTAAGCTGCGCTACCAACTCACTTCGACCGCTTTCCACAATTTTCCTACTATTCCAAAAATCTCATTTCAACCCCTGGTACATCACAACCTAGAGGAGTTCAAAATTCAGTACTTGAAAGTGAAATCCTGCACTGAAGTTATGCCTGAACAAGCCATTGGCAAGCGAAGTATGAGGTCTGATTCACAGAAATAAATAAATGGCTATAATAGCACGTTTGAGGACGAAGACTGTGATAGTGTTTCAATGTGGTAGAAGTAGAATGGATAACAACCCACGCTTCAATCATACAATGCCATACACTGCCCGTCTCCATCTCACAAGATTCTGTATGGAACGTCCGTTGAAGGAGGCGCTACACATTTGCTTACTAGACATAAAAACTCCACTATTGCAAACCTGCATTGCCAATTATGCACTTTCAGAGGGCAAGTTAATCCACTCTTTCATCAGTGACAAGGGATTTGCATTTGCTACAAACCCATTATTTCAAAACAAGTTCATCAAAATGTATGTCAAGTGCGGCAGTTTGGCGGATGCTCGTAAAATTTTTGACGACATGACTAAGCGAGACATCTCCTCATGGAAAACCTTAATTGCAGCTTACAGAAGACATGGGTGTCCTCACGAGGCATTGATATTGTTTCCAACCATTGGCGTTGACATTGCAACCAACCATTGCCAGCATCCTTGACATTGTTTGGAAGAGGGTATGAACATCCTCAAAGCCTAATGGAAGGTGGATTTACTTCAGATGTTGTGGTTGGATATGCCATGAGAGACATGTATGCAAAATGTGGAAGCATATAGAAAGCACGAGAACTGTTTGACAAAATGACTCACACAAATTTGGTTTTGTGGAATGTGATGATTTCAGGGTATGCACAAAATGGACTAGCTGGAAAAGCTTTGGAGACTTTTATGCAAATGGAATTGGCAGGTGTAAAGCCAGAGTCCATAACCTTTGCTAGCATCCTCCCAGCCTGTGGAAAAATGTGAGCTTTCAAACAGGGTATGTACATCCATCAAAGTGTAATGGAAAGCAGATTTTTGTCTGATGTTGTAGTTGTTAATGCCCTGATACACATGTATGCAAAATGTGGGAGCATGCGGAAGGCTAGAGAAGTTTTTGACAAAACGTCTCAAAGAAATATGGTCTCATGGACTGCAATAATTGCAGGATATGCACAAAATGGTGTTGTGGATGAGGCTTTAAGGTTTTTTTAAGGAAATGCCTCAATGAGATGTGGTCGCATGGACTGTGATAGTTGAAGGATATGTACAAAGGGGTTTGTTGAAAAGGCTTATGAGACTTTTAAGCAAAGCAATTTGCAGGTATGAAGCCAAACTCCACAACCTTTGCCAGCATCCTCCCAGCCTGTGCCAAAATGGAAGCTTTGGGACAAGGTATGGACATCCATCAAAGTATAATCGAAAGTGGGGTTGTGTCTGATGTTGTTATTGCAAATGCCCTGATAGACATGCACGCAAAGTGTGGAAGCATTCAGAAGGCACGGGAACTGTTTGATAAAATGCCTCAAAGAAATGAATTCTCATGGACTACGATGATTGCAGGATATGGAATGCATGGCTATGGCAAAGATGCCCTCAAACTCTTTGAACTGATGAAGCACTCTTGGACATACCCCGCCACATAAGCTTTGTTTGTGTTTTATTTGCATGCAGCCAGGCCTAGTGGATGAGGGCTGTAAATACTTAAATAGAATGAGTGATTATTATTGTATTATGGCTACTATTGATCATTATTAATGCATGGCTGACCTTCTTAGCCGTGCTGGCTATCTTGAGGAAGCTCTGAACTTTATTATAAAAATGCCAATCAAACCTGGAGTGGTCCTATGGATGTGCTTGCTTGGTGCTTGTAGGTCAGATTAAAATATAGGGCTGGGAGTATTTTCAGAAACACTCCATTTTGAGTTGGGTTCTAAAAGTGCTGCACCGTACGTTCTTCTGTCAGACACACAGAATTGGGCAGGTGGGGTGATGTTAAAAATGTAAGGAGATTGATGAAAGATAGGAGAATAAAGAAGATACCTGGATGTGGTTGGATTGAAGTCCGTAAAATGGTACATGTTTTTTGTGCAGGAGACGGATCACACCCACAAATATATGAAATCTATGCAAAGTTTGATGAATTATCGTGGGAGATGAAGGCAGCAGGATATTTATTGAATTCCAGATATTTATTGAATGATATGGAGGAGGAAGAAAAAGAATTATTCCTCTGCCATCATAGTGAGAAGTTGGCAATTGCGTTTGGATTATCAAACACATCCCCTGGAATAACTATTAGAGTTGTCAAGAACCTTCGAGAAAATGTTGACTGCCATACTGCAGCCAAGTTTATCTCCAAGATTGTTTCTGGAGAAATTGTTGTGAGGGATGCCAACCGGTTTCATCATTTCAAAAAAGGACACTGTTTGTGTGGAGATTATTGGTGATGATAAGTTAAGTGGGATGTAAAACCAAGTTTGGACTATAACACAGTGCATCGTGTCAGACTTGCGGTGATAATAAGAAATCAGGTTTTAATTTTAGTTGAAAACCTAAATCATGCTGTTGACTTTACAAAATCAGATATATACTATATATTACTGCATATTTGCATATTACGATGGAGGTGTCATGACATGGGAACTGTTTTTCAGAAAAATACTGGAATCAGAAACTGGACAAGGAGGCGGAGAACAGGAAAAGAAAAAGGAGAGGAGCCATTAAAGGAAAGGGCTCTCAACTAAAAGGAGATTTGAAAGTAGGGCTTACAATCAGTCCAATGCTTAGATAAGACGAGGAGAGCATCTCTTCATATTTCTTTACTCCAACCTTTGTTATTTCATAAGGTCCTTTTGCCTTGATCAATTGCATTATGTTGTGCGTTTGTAAGGTCTGCCATTTGCAATTAACTTAATGTACAGATTATGTACGCAAATTTGCATATGTTCATTTCAATTTTGTCTTCTTTATGGTTATAGGCTTTGTCACAAGGAGAGCTGATATGTTTGTGAACTTGTAAACTTTATTTATTTTTGTTGATTTAACTTGATTTCGATTTGTTTGCTTTCAGTTTGAGATAAATAATTATGATTTATATATGCAGAATTAAAATCAAATTATTGTAGTTGGATATATATGCTTGAGAAACATGTTAACACTTATAATGAGGTCTATAGAATGCTATTAGTGAAAAGAGAACAAAATTCATCTATGTACGAGTAAAATCCCAATTCATATTATATGGTAATTGCATGTACATGCTATTAGAAAATATTTGAACGGGTCTGATGTGTTGAAAACTGATCACACAGCATGTATAAAGGAAATCATTAACTTCAATTTATTCATTATCTGAAAGACAACTTTATATAGGCCGCAGAAAATATGTTTACGAAGATTTTACAAATAGATTTTATAATGGAATGAAATCTTCTACTGGTTGTACTTGCCACTCTGTTTGGAACAAGCTTGTAGACACTCACAATGGCAATAATCCCAAGGCAAGCAACTTATAAAGCATTCAAGCAATCCACATTAAAAAAATCTGGTTCTTATAGCAAGAAGAAATTGAAAGGTGGGAATGTGCACAATTTAAAATCGAATATGTTGTTGAAAATTTTGTTGATTGGTCTTCAGCAGCTATTAATGTGCAGCCCTAGCAAAGTAAAAGGCACAATAATGTACACATAAAATGAATGGGATATTTCAATGTTGTTTAAATTGTTGAATAGGTAGTATCGAAATGGAAGAACATAGGAGTTAAATCCCCAAGTAACACTTGAAATGTTGTTGGAGAATCAATCACACTCTATCAGATTTTGAACTTAAGCAGGCCAATAACTCAGTGATAAAGCCCTTGACGCTTACAAGGAATGTCGTAAGTTCCAGTCCTCGTTAATCTGTAATTTGTTACTGAAAACTATGAAAACAAAGCATCAAATGCATTCCCCAACAGATAAAAGGAAACTTGGGATGGGACGGAAGCTACATATATATCAATGGAAAAGTTCTTATGTTTGGTTATGGAATGCATATTTGTTCAAACATGAAGTCTATGTTGTTAGTCTGGGGTGGTCCTATTCAATTTCTGTTCAACGGTGGTGTTTTCATCAACATTTTGGTTCATTTAAGCTATGCCCATTCATTCAAGTGAGCACGGGTCAATTCGATACCAGTTCCCGGTCAATTTAGTACTGGGCTAAGCCTGTTTAATCAAGTAGACAAGCTCTGGTTGATTCAATTGGGCTATAGATGGATGGATGGATGAATATATAGTCGAATTTGATTAATCATCAATCAAAGTTCTTCTCCATTTCATCGTTGATAGACCTAGTCCACCCAACCGACTGAATGCCTCTATCTATATAGCTGCTGCCCCAACCAGCTAACTTGATGGGGCCAGCTAATCTCATATTCCTGTGAACTGGATTCTTAGAAGATTATACCAGTGAATGGTCGATGCTCGCAAACTCCCCAACCTGTCAGTCAAAATCTTACTATAGATGGTCAATTATGGCATACTATAGATAGTCAGTTATGGCCGCCCCTCCTCATCTACCAATTTTCTTGCAATTCGCTGCTGCTTTCTATAATCCCAACTTTCTACTCTACTCATCACTCCACTCACATGACTTGACCTCAACCCTTTAGGCTGGTGGTAGAAACATTCGATTGATTTCAGGTCATCTAAGTGGGCCGAGCTTTGAAATTATTGCTGTTCTCTGTTCCCTAAAAAACATTTGATGAAAGGGCCTCATATCTATCTTTCTATCTATAACAGGAGAACTAGCAAAATAGACGCGACAATCAATCTCAACAAATCAGAGGTTTCTTTGCCAATGCCTTCTTTTCCTGCAAATTACACAAGTATTATTATGTTAAACTGGGAAGACATCAACTTTGCAAGAGCTATCCACTACATGGGCAGAATGAAACAACAAACTGATGAGGGAAGGAGGTGTAACCATCAAAGTTTAGCGAAAAATGAAGAGAATGATATATCTACCTGGATAACTTGCTGGTGACAATTGAGAGTGAATCTGTAATATTTAAGGATAAACAAAGGAAAATCACATCTTTGATTCCAATGCTTTCTATTGATGCAGTTGGGCACTACAAATCTCTCTTGCGAGAGAATTTTTAAGTTTGAACTATGGGACCAATAGTGAACAGAAAAGGATCAATGGAAGCAGAGGATCTCAGTAGACCAGCGACAAAATGATGCGTATCCCTGCTCTTCGTCTGGGTGCTTGATAGGGGTTAACTGGGTTTAACTACTCTGTTTTTCTTGTGCAGGAGAGGAAAACATAAGTATTATATGGTATTTTTGTTATATAAAAAGAATTAGAGCTATATTACTCTTCATTTTTCTTGTGGAAGGCTATAAAATTTTGGAGTGTGATTTATGTTAATTGCTATATTATCCACACTTTAGTGATGGGTTTTTAATACTAGGGAAATATAATTTGGCATTATTTCACCTGGTAACGTTTTTATTCGTCAAATCCATGAAGGGAAAATACATTGTTTCTCATCAGTCATTTATGATATATCATCCAGTCTAATTTACTACTTGTGGTAGCATCTATACCAAAGCTTTCTACCTAGTGTAATATATTGGATGTAGGATGTCTTGAAGGTCTGTAAATCCAAATACATATAATTTTGAAAAGAAAAGGAGAAAAATATGGGCACATTACTTGGATGAGGATGATTCAGTGGACGCAATTAATTGTGAAGGGAAAGGGCCGAGGAGGAATGGCGATGTCAATGGTTCCTTCCAACATATGAATGACTCTGCTCATTGAAGGCCGTTGAGAAGGGCTGTATTGAATGCACCACAGTCCCAACAAAGTCATTTTTGTGGCTATATTTTCATTTTCATCATCTCTGCTATATTTCCTTTTTCAGTCTTCCAAATTCACCCGTTTCCACTTGTTTGAATGCCCAGTCAGGGTAGAAAAATCTGCTCGACCTGGTTGCTTTCATGTCCAAGTTCTTCCTTCCCCAGACCATCTCCATCAGCAACATACCATAACTGTATACATCTGATCTGTCACTCACCGGTCCATTGTTTCTAGACCACACTTCTGGAGCCACATAACCAGGGGTTCCTCTGGCACCTGTCAGGGAGACATGGGTTTCTTCTCTATCTGTTAGTTTTGCCAGACCAAAATCTGCAACCTTTGGGGAGAAATTGGCATCAAGGAGTACATTATGGGGTTTTATGTCACAATGCAAGATTCTGCTTCTGCAACCATCATGTAAATATGCAATCCCGCGGGCTGTTCCCATTGCAATGGAATACAATTGTTTCCAGTCCAATACATTCTGATCGTCTCCATGGATATATCTCTCAAGGGAACCATTAACCATATACTCATAAATCAAGGCTCTTTAGACCCCTCGAAACAATATCCCAAAAGCGCACCAGATGCAAGTGGTGGATTCTTCCAATGGTTACCACTTCGTTCATGAAATGCTTTTGATGACTGTGTTTCGATTTGTCAAGGATTTTCACGGCTATCTTGCATCCGTTGGGAAGCTTACCCTTGTAAACTGTACCGAAACCTCCTTGGCCAAGTCTGTCTGCAAAATTGTTGGTGTATCGTTTGATCTGACGGTAAGAGTATCTGGTGGGAATTCCTCCGTGTAAAAAGTTTTCAACGGAAGGAGGTCTGGAGTCGAGGGGATCCATATAGGCTCTGAGGTCACGCTCCTCCTCCTCTCTCTGCTCCCTTTTCTTTTCATTGATTTTGACGTAAATGGTGATAATAGCTGCAGTGGCGAAGATTCCAGATAGAACACATATTGCTGCAATAAAATCCAGTCTTTCAGCTGTGGTGTAAGGGCAAGATAGCCCTCATTACAGGCGATCGATCCTTAACTAGCACGCACAAACACCATGGGACTCACGCTCTGCACCAATCACAGACTTAATAAAATCCGCATTTATTTATTCTGATTTTTTCATTGGTGTAGAACGTGGGTACCATGGTGTTCGCGCGTGCTAGTTACAAGTTTATCTCATTACACATTCCCTGCAAAAGTTAAAAAAATATGAAAACGAACAATTGCATAATCGAATGTTAGTTACCTGCATATCTTAGAGTTTTCCTGCACCATATCTTCTTGTTCAGAAGTTTTCCTTCAACAAAAAGGAGAAAGCATTTAGTTAAACTGTAAAATCAAAAATAAAGTTCAAAGATTTTATTCTTTCACAGTCCGTGAGATGAATTGCAGTTGTGTTTGGATAAAACTGTGTTTTAGATTTTAATAATGACGTTTCCGATCATTCCCATGATTCATCATTAGGATGAGTAAATTTAACTGTAAAATCAAAAGTACAGTTCAAAGATTTTATACTTTCGCAGTCCATGAGATGAATTGCAGCTGTGTTTGAATAAAACCATGTTTTAGATTCTAATATTGACATTTGTCCGATCATTCCCATGATCCATCATTAGGATGATAAAATTCAACTGTAAAATCAAAAGTAAAGTTCAAAGATTTTATGTTTTCAGTCTATGAGATGAATTGCAGCTGTGTTCTGATATAACTGTGTTTTAGATTTTTATAATGACATTTCCGATCATTCCCGTGATCCATCATTAGGATGAGAAAATCTAACTGTAAAATCAAAAGTAAAGTTCAAAGATTTTATGCTTTCACAGTCCATGAGATGAATTGCAGCTGTGTTTGGATAAAACTGTGTTTTAGATTTTAATAATAACATTTCCTATCATCATTCCCATGATGCATCATTAAGATGAGAAAATTTAAGTTCTTCTTTCCTTCCAAATGCCATCTATATAAATTTATAATACTAAAAACAAAAATCCTTTGTATTCACCATCAAGGCAATTGCTTCCGTGGGGCCATCCGCACAAATGCAGGCAGATGTTGAGGATCTGTGGAAATGGCTGGTATAACATCTCCCGCCCGAAGTCTGACACTTCTGGCATTTGTAATCGATACGCCATTTGATTTCAAATCCCATCTGCAGGAATTTCAGTAGATTCTTTTCATCACTGGTGCTGTAATCTTTGTCAGCTGGAATGACAACACTGTATTTGCTACAACCATCATCGTCAAATTCAGATATGGAAATTGAAGGGAGGAAGAAACAAGAAGCATTTTTGTTTCTGCAATGCAAACATTGAATCTGCTGGAAATTGGCCGTGTATGAAGGTGGTTCTATTCTACAGACGAGAATGGTTCCCCATCTGTGTTTATCAGAAAGATAAAAATGAGACAAATTAGGATCAGGGGTTGTCAAGCATGCGGGAATGGCAGAGCAATCATCCAAATGGGTATGGAGGGCGATTCGAATGGTTCGAGTGGAGTAAGATGATTGTTTGATTCCTCCCAATGCAATGTACTGATACTCATGACATAACCCTTGGATGTAAATATCAGAGATTGAAGTGCTCCGATCATGGTGGCAGCCAACAAAAGCCAATCCGTTGCATGTCCCATGATTCCGGATTTGAAAAGGATATCTAATGGTGGAATTGTTACAGACAGACGGAGAACAATCTTCAAATGATGGATAGGAATCTGAATTTGAATATGAGAATTTGATGAAAAACGCAGGAAAGCAAACAAGGAGAGTAATGGGGAAGAGATCACAGAGACCCATGATTTTGAACTAAACCATAATGTGGGAAGACCTTGGGGTGTCTGTATAATCTCTGAGCACTGTGACGTGTCCTATACTGGCAATAGGATGAGGCCAGAGCTACCCTCATTCAAACATTATTTTCTATTTCTTCAACGGACCGTTCTATTTAGATGGACAGTTTGTACAGCAAATGGATTTACAACTAAACAAGTGTATTTTTGGGTTTGTAATGTTAATGATAATATTATTTTCAAATCAATTTTTGAATTTTAAAAATTAAAATGACAGTTAAATGGACATCAAATTTATGTTTGAATTATTACATGACATTCAAATGAACTTTAAATTTTATGTTGAAAAAATGAATATATATTTCATATCATTAAAATATTCGTTTGAACGCCTATTGACAAAAGAATTAAAATATAAATATCTAAAATTGTAAAGAAAATAAAATCTAACTAATATTTTTACAAAACGTTAATGATAAAAAAACAGCGTTTAAATGACAATCAAATTTAATGTCCACAATAAAATTGAACAACTCATACCATTATTATACCTCACCTTCTAGAAAGGACGTAATTACAAATGAATATACTAATAGTTGCACTAGGTTCTTTATTTTTTAGTAAGTACTTTGTTAAATATAAAATATCTAATAAAAAATTAAATGACTTAGAATATATTTCCCTTACTCCTTTAAATTTACCACATCTATTATTATCTCCTTCTAAATTATGATATTAAAATATGGAGGTAGTGTTGACATATAATTTAGATGATTATGGAATTTAAAAAATCTATATATTAAAAGAAATATTTATCCAAAACATTTAATTAAAGAACTCAATATATCTTTCTTTTTTTACCAATCTCATAAAATACCTTAAGCATCATATAAATTCAAAACATATTCATAACATTCTTGGTGAGGTGTCCTCTGGTTTACTCTCCATTACTCATCCACTAAATCACATTCAAAGTTTTAGTTTACACAAGTTAATACATTTACATCAATCTACCAATGAAGAGAACATATAGAAGAACCCCAATATATTTTTGAGTAACATTATAATGGAAATGACGCTCCTATAACTAATTTGTTGATTGGTTATAAGATTAATATGTTTATTTACTAACCTTCCCTCCTATTCATGATACCAATAAACATCCCATAACCCATTCAATTATTTTTACGCGAAGGCGTTCCCCTATGGTAAAGGACCTTCGGACGTTTCTACGACTGTCTTAAAATTGACCGGTTTGACGCCGTTTGGACGTTTTCACTTTTCCGCTATTTTAATCCGTAATGTCCCATGTCCTAAGTACTTTGTCCAAGCTTCACGAGTCACTGTAGCCTTTCTTGACACTACAGCTTATTATTAATAAACAGTAGTGTTCATGGTATACTGTCATATGTTATTGTTCCGTCATCAAAGTGGAACGTGTTTTTCTTTTTGGGACATTCAATGGTGGAGGCTTTTCTTTACCAATCACCTCACCTAATATTTTTGTGCGCTTGTTTCCATTTACAGCCCATGGAGACATATGTTGATGATGAGGCAAAATTGACATTTCATGGATTAGTGCAGGTTTTACTCGCTATAATACTTAATTTGGCATTTTTAAATAGACTGTATTTGTTTATTCTATTTGGCAGCGGCTGAAGCGCATTTTTTTCTCCCCGGTTAGCTGGCGGATGGGTGACATTTCTGTCACTTCTTTAATGAACTTAAATTACCGGGTGGCGTGAGACAGTGGGAGTCGGTGGAGTCCCGTTTTTCTCCACCATGATCTTATTTTGATTCTGTTATTAAATGCGTATGGGTTTCTGCCGGGCTGTAGATGGCTTTCTGTTGCCGTGGCTTTTCTTGTCTCTTCCGTTTCTGCTTCAGTTTCTCCTGCTTCAATTTCTCAGTCGCGCAACAACATATTGAGGGGTACGGTGGCGAGGTGCTTCGGCCGTCCCAATTAATGGAGACCGAGGAAGGTCCCCGGGCCAATCTGTAGAGAATGCACGCGCGAAAGGGTTGATCTTCGCCTCGAAGCAATCTGGTGTCCCGCCTTGTGGGACTGGCTGAGACAAGTTTGGAGCCATGTCCAGGCCTCGGTGAAGCAGCTGGCCATTAGTTACAGTGATGCACCTGGTGGAGATCCATTGATGATCTCCTCCAACAGAACGGGGCCATTGTTGACGTTGCGCTTCCCAGCCTGTGTTACAGAAAGGCCAAGGGCCTCTTAGCCAAGGCAGCAGGCATGTTGCAGGGTAGTAGAAGCCATTATGAGCGCTTCCAGCAAGCAGGTCGTCCAACTATGTTGTTAGCTGCTCAGTATCGACTGCATCCTCAATTCGGGATTTCTCCTTCAAGATATTTTCATCAAAATCGATTAAGTGACAGTGTGAGTGTTACCAGGAGACCCGATGAAATTTATTACAGAGATCCTCTACTGAGACCTTGCTTGTTCCACGATGTTACTCATGGAAGAGGATCTCATCGAGGTGGATCTGTTTCATATCGGAATATTCATGAAGCACAGTTTGCTTTGCAAGAGAGCTTTTAGGAGATCGATGAAGGATAGAGGAATTAAAAAGAAACTTGGTGTAGTTGGATTAAAGGCAATAAAAAGGTGCATGCTTTTTGTGTAGGTGACAGATCGCACCCACAGGCACAGGAGATCTATGCAATGTTGGAGAAAATGTCTTGGGAGATGAAGGTAGCAGGATATTTTTCAGATTCAGAACATGTACTGAGAAAACAGTAGTGTCATCAGGAATTCTGGTATTCGTCAACACAGTCCTCTCAGTTCAATCCTTGAAGATCCTTCCAGTCCAATCCTTAAAGGATATTGCCGAATCATTTATGTATATTTTGGGCCTATTCTTTTTCTTCTTCTTGCTAATAATATGTAAGTGAATAGCGGGAGTACCCAAATTGCTCGTAAAGGAATATTCTAATTCTAATCCCAAAACATCTTCAGAGATTGCTCTAGTTTTGGGGTGCAGAGCTTGCCCAATTGCCCTCATAGTGATGAAATCAAAAAGAGCCCTCTGTTGTGCCCTACAAAACACCTGCAAACATTACCCATGTGGTGGAATGCTGTTTGTATGTGTAATTTTGAAGAAGGGGATCACTAAAGAGGAACTGCCGTGCTCTCTTTTCTTCCACGAGAAATTGTCTTGACAAGTGGCTAGATCACCAACAAACAACTGACACTTTGTCCTCTATGCAAATTCTCCCTCATACCGGGTAAGAGATCGCTTTTAGGGTGAGGAGAAGAGAGCAGGAACTCACGAAGAGCTCATGTTCGGTTCTCCTTCCACGGTCATGGATTTCACAAGATGTGGTGGCTAAGGCTAATTTGGAGCGGTGTTCGAGGATTTTGGATCTACTTCGAGAAACCCAGGATGCATGGAAACAATCTTTGGGAAGAGGAGGGTGTCGCGGAAGATCACGAGGGAATGATAATCGGGTGTCAATGCGACCCAACCGAACTATGGGCAGAGATGCATATGCGGACTATACAATTGTTTTTATGAAGATAAGAGCATGGCCGTTAACAAAGTTTGGACCTTCAACAGCCGAGGAGGAGAAGTTGCTGGTTGGGTTCTTTGTTGCAGCCCGTCCATCTTGTTATCGATCATGGAGCTTAATCGTGCACGATATTCTCTATACCATTGATTCTTATGCTGTTATTTAATTGAATCATTAAATAACTCTAATCTTCATATAAATGTCTCGTGTGATGGTATGCTGTTTGGTTTCCACTTCCCTTGCTCATTTGTATTCTTTTTGGCGTTAGAAATGATTGCGCTAGTTGAAGCCTTTATATTGTGTTCTGGGTTTTAATAAATATTAGTTGGGTGAACTTTGTTCTTAAGACTAATAAAACAAAAGAGGTGGGGTTCCTGTAATGGAAATTCCCGAGTTCTTTGTGTTGGTCTCACGATTTGAATGTTTTATCAAACATTGTCGTTGGACTCAACTTTATAGTTCTGTTTTGTTCTTACTCTTGTTTCTGCCCGAGATCCGTAGTTCGGTTTATGTAGGGTATTTGTGAATTGGTGATTGAGTATCTGCGAGTGCATTGTGTATAGGTGAATGATGCTATTCCTGTCTCTATCCTTTTCTTTCAGTTGTTTTAGGTTCTAGTAACCCTTCCCGGTTGGCTTGGTATGTGCTTAGCTTGACTGATTTTTTTTAAATTGAGCCAAGTTGATATTACTTTCAACTAGGTTAGTTGATTTTGTTATTTGTTTTGAATCGCTCGAAGAAATACTTTTATTCTTCGAGTGTCATGGTTGATCGTCATAATTTGATATCAATTCATGTTCACCATTTGGAGATTGTTGTCTTTGGAATCACCTTCTCTCCCTTGGTAACTGTTGTATGTTTTGAGGAATGTAGCTGATCCTATGGAATGTCTTCTTTTGACGATACTCACATTTCTTTTGGATAGCTTAAAATGTCAGAGGAAATAATCTTTTCTTACCTTGATTTTGTTTCACACATGTTGGAGAGTACGAGATCTACTTGATCATTAGTGAGGAAGTTTTCAAATCTTAAAATTGGGATGTTGGTTGTATGCATAAGAAATTACTCTACGTTTTGCTCCGTAAAGATGCTTAAATTTCATTCTCCTGTGACTTAGAGGTTGGTGTGTCTGGAAACTCATTGGTTGATTTGTTTTTGTGATGATCGTTGTGATACGACCTCCTTGCTGTCATTGTAGTAGAATGGTTATGTATTGACCAGAAAGGTTTAAGTCAACTTGTTGTCGATTTACAGTCCTTCTGGAAGCTATGTATCCTATGTTGTGTTCTTGTGAATGATTGAGTAACCCTCCTGTAAGATTTATAATGGTTATGTTTGGTCTTGCCAAGTTTGTCCTTTTTTTAGACATTCTCCTGATTAGAAGAAAGTTTAATGAAGGATTGTTAGGATAGGATGTGACCCATACGAGGTCATTTGTGCGTTTCATCCCTTTTCTTTCCAATTTATTTATTTTGTATTGACATAAAATTAACTGTTATAGGCACATCATCTTAATATTAATAAGTCATGTTGGTTTAGATATTCTCATGTCGATGGATTGTTTGGGATCTTCCAGTGGCATAGTGAATCCTTGGCTTGGTGAACTAACTTAAACAAATAGGGACAAATCACGTTTGAAATTAATTCTCTTCTTGTAATTGTTTTTGTTTCGAAATGTTATCTTGTTAAAATGACGGTCATTATTGTGATATGGGTGAAATTCACTATGATGTTTATTAACTGCTCCTATGAGAAAATGATAATTAAATAGAGTTAGTGCCATCCCTTTTATTTAGACATTTTATGCTTTTGGACAACTCTTTAATTGCTCTTGTTTAGACTCTTGGATTATTGTTTTCTTCATCAACGGTGCTTTTCTTCCTTGAAACAGTTAGATAACAACATATTGTCTTAATGTTATAGCTTTTATCGTGCTCGAGTTCTTTTAACTCGACATGTGCTAACAAATGTGCAGGAGGATTTCCTGAGTAGAAAAGAAAAAAAAAAGAGAGAGAGAAAAAGAAACACGTGTAGAAAGTGGATTCCAGCCTTCTTAGGAACTGCTGTTGTACGAATGTTTTTCTTTTGCTTTACAACATTGGTATGGAAATTGTGGAGACTATCTAGAAGGCATTGCGTTATAATTTTGTATTGTTCTCATGTAGGTTGTTGTTATCATTTGAAAGTCAATTTGAGAAATATTATTGTCAATAAGATTAAATGAACTTGTTTTGACATGCGTATCCTTTGTTGAATTTTCACTTTTCAGAATATGATTTATCCTTGAATTGTCAAACCTAATTATAATTATCTAAACTTGAATCAACTTACATCACTTTGGTTACCTTTGGTCATGTGTCGTTTGGTAGAGGACTATGTTTTGAACCTAGCAAAAAGAAAACAAGAGAAACAAATATACCTTGTGATCCCACGTAAACTAATCAACAATCTCTTATTGTGGTGAATCCTTAGAACGGTCTTAAGGTGAAATCAATGATTGAATTCTTGGAAGATAATAAAATTATAATAAATAGAAGGAACTTGATTAAGAAACTCTTCGATCTATCTTACCCGTTGAAAATGTAAACAGTATACTTATGTCTATCTCTTCAAGTGAAGCCCAAGTGAAACCTTTAATATTTCTGGTTAGACTCTTGACCCCAATGAAACCTTATTAACAACTAATAAAATCTTAATGATGAATCCAAGATTTAGGCAGTCATGTATTGGAATAAAATAAAATAAAATAAAATTGACCGCTTGAAAAGATAAAACATATATGTTCAAAAGCACAACGTCGAAAACAAATTGATGAAGTTAAGAGCCTTGAGAAATTAACTGCCTCCTCACAAATGAATAAGTTAATCAAGTAAAGGAAGTAACCTCTTACCATACAATAATTGGTTCACACTGTATATTAACCTTAACAAGGTGGGGAAAAATTCTTCAAAGGAGACATGAACTTCAGATTCTCCTATCATGATTCCTCTAGGAAAAGTAAAGAATGTAAAAGCACTTACAGCTAAAACATGATTCTAAAGAAACCTTCTGTGGGAAGACCTTGTTTGTAAAATTGCATACTTTAGATGAACCAGTGTGTCCTTAGTGTGTGCCTCATGTTTATCTGTAACCAGTGTGGGTCCGTGTTGTGGAAAGCATGTCTTTAGTTGGTTGTATTCCCTAGAGAACTTGTGTAGTGTCGTATTATCTTCAAGCAAGTCAAAAAAAAAAATTATCCTGTCTTTTACTGTGTTGTTCTTGTGCGTGAATTTTTGGGTCGTTACATTAACGCTTTTTTTTGGGGTTTTTTTGGGTTTTTTTTGGACCGAGCCGATGTCAAGATTTAAACAGGGCTCACGATCCGTGTCAAATCAAATACACCAATAGTAGAAAAGATTATGTATCTATGTAAGCGTAGCACCGAATTTATAGCATATGGGACGGACTCAGAGTACAGGCTATCGTGTGACTGCTTTCTGCTGGCATTACAACAATGTCCAAGTTCCGAAGAAATTAAATTGCTGTACGAGAGATCCAAGAAGTTCGATGACCAGAACCAGCAAGGTAAGTTCGATCTCTCTTCCTATTTTCTGAATAATTGCAATCCAAAAGACGCCCGGAGGTAAGTAATTTCATTGGTCCAGTGACCATTGAAAGGTCGGTAGGGCGTGGTCGAGGTTTATTTGCTTCAGAGGACATAGGTGTTGGAGAAACTGTGCTTGTAGAGAATGCAATTGCAGTGAGTGGTATGTACAGGAGCATCGTGGGGCCCGATCTGATTAACAATTCCAAAAGGATTATGGAACGCGCAAAAAAAGACATGGTGTCTGAAGTTATTTCTTGTGCATTGTCATCGCCGAGGATATTGCAACAGTTAGAGTGCCTTTCAAATTGGGAAAGACAAGTTCCAGATATGGACCTGTTTTGCATTAATAATGGCAATTGGAGCAAGTATGATGTTCGTAGTGCTGGGCAGAATTTATAGTTTGATAGAAAGAAGCTGATAAAGGGCATGGAACATAACTTGTTGCTCACACAAATATCAGATGACGAAAATATATATATTGCAAATGAGGATATCCCCACAAGTGGCATGGTAGATGGGCGATGGGGATTTTGGGCCCTTCCATCTTTCATTAATCATTCGTGTTTTCCCAATGCAAAATGCATGGTTGTGGGAAAAGCCATGTTTGTAATTGCTGTCAAAGAATGGGATTTGATTGCGTATGTGAACGTTGCATGTTTTGTCCAATTGAACACTTACAAAATCAATCACACCACCTATCAACATCAGCTACAAAAGTAATAACTATCCCTCTAAATCAAATAACAAAATTCACTATGCCTTGTAGTATCTCCTCCTAGACAGCCTATGATTCATATGAGCGCTGCCCAGGAAACACCTGCTGAAGAACATCTTCCGCAAGAAACAGAGGTAACCATGACGAATCCAACACTGATTCTAGAAGGTCCTTTGCAAGAAACAAAGACCACCATGGAAAATCCAATACTGGTTCTGGAAGGCCCCCTGCAACACACACAGACCACCATGAAAACAAAACCAAGAAGTCAGATTGATGTTTCAGACACTTCTTCTGGATTGGTAAGTTATGCTCCAGACGCCTTTACACAGTTCTTTAAAGAATTTGTGGATGATACTGTTAGGGTTTAATCTTTGTTGTTTAAAATAATTTGTTTTTTTGTTATTTCGATATTTTATCAAATACATGACGTGAAAACCCGAACTCGTGCATTGAGCATACATGGTTATAAGAGCACTATGTACAATTTCATATTTTAGCATGTAACAATGGATCTCCTTACCTGCCTGAGAGATGTTGAATCACCAAGTCAAATTTATCAGCAAGTCAAATTTGTTCATGAACGAGAGTTTGATAACTATTGGCGACAACATTCGAGTGTAAAGGATTCAAAACTGTATGCTGGATCAGACAATCACTAACATGGACAAATGCGTCACTCTTTTGTCCAATATACAACAACAACAAAGCATTAGGATTATGGTAATTGAAAGGATTGTGTATGGATATCTTGCCACACAACATTATCTTCAGCCTCCACCTAAGCATCAAGCCTATAGACATTGTCAACATCAGAGCTCATTTCCATGGAAATCAATTTCCTATCCACAATATACAAGCTGATCGATCAGTCCCTCCCTCTATAATTTGAAGCTATATTGCCAGGAAATAACAAAGAAATGAAGAAGCACGGCCATACAACATTATCTTCAGTCTCCACCTCAGCATCAAGCCTACAGATATGTCAACATTAGAGCTCGTTTCCATGGAAATCAGGTTCCTATCCATAATACACAAGCTAAACAGTCCCTCCTTTATCATTCGAAGCAGCTTTAAACAAAATAGCCCACGTGGTGAAGGTCCTAGCAACACTAATGTTTGATGTCTCTCTCATTTCCATATGTAGATCATTGTTCACAATTTTGGTTTCTGTGTTTGTGCGGGCCTCTCTCTCTCTCTCTTATTGCTCTCATACAAAAACAAAACTTTCTTTGCAGAGACCGGGATTCAAATCCTAGACAGCTGCTATGGGCTTCTTCACGGCAATGGGTTTTTTCTCGGCCTTGGGAGCCATTGTTGAATACAGCTAACAGAAACTAGACTATGCTTAAAATATATTCGTACTCACAGACGCAAGATAGAAACAACGATTTGACGATGGAATCATTGTTGGATATGTACAAAATGGGGTTTTTGATAAAGCCTTGGAAATTAGTACAATAACATGAGTTACATGATGGACATGTTATCTTTACATGATTTCATTTTATGGTTAACAGTTGACAATATTACCCAAATGTAATGTAACTTTAAACATGTTAATTCTTGCATCTCACTTGTACTTTGATAAGTCATCTCACTCTACCCTCTACACATTAGCTCCAGATTTTACTACTTCCATCTCAATGACATTATTTCAAGTTAAAATAAGCACATGAATTTTTAAGATTATCAAGATATTCACTAATTACATCACGAGAAGTTAATCCTGAAAAGATGTAATACCGTGCCGATTTTATAGAACTACTAAAACCCCAAAGAGTTGTACCGATACAATGTTTAGAAGTCTACTTGAAATTCTATTGGATTTCGCACCATGGATTTATAATTGTTGAGCATTTGATGTACACGTTTTTTCAAAACATGAATTTTTGTTTGTCGGCAGGTCAAAATTCATCTTTCTCCAATATATTCTTGTTTTGAAACTGTTTAATGGTTCATTCTTATTCTTATCAATTAGGATGCTACAACTCCCCTGTCAGAATCTGAAGCGATGGATCTCGTGAAGGATATTTTTCTTCAGCTTCATAAAGAGACATATACACTGTATGACCTCCACATGACTATTGTAGGGGCATCCATTAGGTTATTTTATAACCTTACAAGTCATGCAAATTATATGGTATTATTTCTTATATATTGTATATCTCAACCTTGGATGCAGTCATACATGGACTCTGAAATCAGAGCCATCATGGCCCAATATATGCCTCTTGACAGCCAAGGAAAGGTCCCCAATCATGTTCACTATGCAGGGCTATAAATGATGGTACTCAACCTGTTCTGTGCAGTGATTGTTCACAATTTCTCATATTTATGTAGGCTGATAATGTGCTTCTTTACCTTTAATTTGTCAGTCATCTTAGGAATCTAGATTGGGCATCAACTCTGCAGATGAATCTATAGATTTTTGTATGTGCTTGTGCATGACTATTGCAGGTGCATCCATTAGGTTCTTTTTTCAACCTTACAAGTCATGTAAATTATAGATGCTCTTTAAATATCCTCGGTACAAGCTCCCTACTCATGAGCATCATGCTTACTTTTGTACCATATATCATGATAAGTTGGGGAGGATTTGATGGTTCTTGAACAAATTTGATATCATTTTGTGATTGATGCATTAATTTATAAAATTTTAAGGTTGCTTTTTAGATCACAATCAACCTAGATGCCTCTGTTTTGGGAACCCACAAAGGGAAATATCTGATTTACTTAGTTTCATGGTTATCTTATGTTTGAAGTTCCAACATAGCCAATTTTGTTTATAAATGTGTTCTAAAGAATTGTAAGCCAATTGCTATAAAGAGATCTGCGTAATACTACACCACAAAGCTCTCATGAATTTAAAACTAAGCTGGAAACAATTGGAAGCATCAAACATCGAAATCTTTTGAGTCTGCATGGATATTCGCTTTCTCCACTTGGAAACCTGCTGATGCATGTTCTCCATAATCAGCTTAAATCTCCCAGTCCTCTGCTCTTGCCAGCTAAAGTATGTTTATACTGATTTTTCTGGCATGTATTTCAGGAATCTTGACTATTTATATGTGGCTCAGTTTTTTTGTTTCTATGCTATACGTCATAGTGTTGTCTAATCCCGTGGATAACGTATTTTAGTCACAAGTAAAAGTATTTTATTAAGACTAGAAAACTCCCTTAAACATCTCGAGGTATAATGTGTTCGTTAATCTTGTATAAGATTTCACATTGCACATTATCAGGTAATGCTTTATATTGAACTGCATGATGCTTTGGTAATTAGTACAATAACATGAGTTACATGATGGACATGTTATGTTTACATGATTTCATTTTATGGGTAACAGTTGACAATTGTAGAATTTGTCTTCTCTTTAGGTTTCACAACCCCAAGCATTTTAACATAACCAATAACAAATCCAGTCATGATATGACTAAAGATTATACCAAACATTGCTATTCCTTCTCATTTCCATCAAGCACATCAAGAACCAACCTGAAAAAACAAAAGCTGGCAAATATTTCCCAAATGTAATGTAACTCTAAACATGTTAATTCTTGCATCTCACTTGTACTTTGATAAGTCATCTCACTCTACCCTCTACACATTAGCTCCAGATTTTACTACTTCCATCTCAATGACTGTGTTCAAGTTAAAATAAGCACGTGAATTTATAATATTATCGAGATATTCACTAATTACATCACAAAAAGTTATTCCTGAAAAGATGTAACTTGCTTTACTTTTGAGTAACTTTTGCCATTCACGAATAATTTCTTTCTTTCCATATCTTAGAATGTAGGTCCACTTCTTGAATTTATGCTACTCATAATTCATGTAGATAGTTTACCCCCTCTGATATGCAGTGGGGTGTAATTCTTAATATATTACAGAATTCAAGTTTACCCCTGATGATGCCAATATAAGAGATACTATCTATGGGTAAATTTTAGCTTGAATCACATTTTTTTCAGTTTGAGCCCTTAGAAAATGCTTCTTTGCAAGGTTTTCCCCAATTCCTTGTTAGAATTCTATAGAAAATGTAATCCATGTTAAAATTACCATTCTCAATCCGTAGTGCTTAATTTGGAGTGGTTTGTGCTACTTTTTCACATATTTTAATTGTTAATACATTTGTTCATTTTTGCTAAGAAAATAGTATAACCTGCTAGGAACTGCAAATTCGGTGTGCATTGCAAGCTATACAATAAACTCCATATCAAATAAAATGAGCAACGTTGAACTCAAATTGAATAAAAAAGGAAAATAAAATTAGAATTGCATCTTGGTTCCCTTTCAAATTTAAAGTTTCAAATTTCCCATTGCATAAATAATACATTATTAAATATAAGGTAAAATAGAATGGTGCTCTATATCTTGGACCTTAAATTTGGGTTAGAAGCTTGTCAATCAGGTACTTATATTTTCTATTGAATTCTTGGGTGCACATACATACAGTAGCAAAATAGATCCTTGAGAGCAAGGACATAAGACTTTTGTGCAAATGTGAAAGGGGAGTTCTATGTGCACATTCAAATTAAACATAAAAAATACCCTTGATTAAAGACCGGAACTAAGAATGTGATTTAAACTTACAAATGATCTCAATGGACATTTTTGGGGGTGTGTGAGCTCTCATTACACATGTAGTGGTGCGTGATAGATAGTTCAATGTGCATTTGATGGATCTTTTGAGGGCCTTTAATGATTAATAATAATAAGAGGGATAGGTTGATATATCTCAAAGATGGGCAGAGCATAAGCACAAGGCTACCACTCATGATATAAAATCTGCAAATGTACAAAAGTCTTCATGTATTCATGTTTAGTTCAAATAAAATAGCTCGCAAATGTACGAAAGGATACCACTCATGATATAAGATTTGCAAATGTATATGTACGAATTTGTAACAAATTTGAAATGTAGAGATAACACCTTTAAATATAATGCTTCATATATATTCCTACACTTACAAAATCATGTACACCCCTTATCGATATCAACTACAAAAATAATAACTATCCCTCTAAATCAAATAACATATACCGTTCGGCGTTCACATTGCATTATACACATGCGATTGCTAGTTATATACATGTCTTACTACCCAAAATCAAATATACTTCTTCATTGACTCTTAAAATTGCTTTAAAAAAATTCATAATCAATTATCTCATTTTTATTACTTATATATAAACACACACATTCATTGTTTCTATATATGTGTATGTGTATGGAAAATACAAGAATATACAGTTTTTAAAATATAATTTTGTGAAATATTGAATTATCTTTTCAAATAAAAAGATAAATGTATATAATTATGTTATGTTGATGGTTTTAAGGATTTCATTAATTGTTTTTGTTTTGGTAAATTTAATTATTAATCAAATGACCTGTAAAAGTCACTATTCTAATAAAAATTAATTCTCATATTTATTTTCGTAATAATCATAATTAAAAGAACATCTCATATATATTGTTTTAATGATCATAATAAATGGACTCCACTTAAACATATAAATACTTTAAAAAAACTGTTTAGTGAAGGAGTATATAAGCTTAAATTTTGTTAAATTAAAATAACACTAAGAAATATGAGAAAATCTATGAAAATATAATAAAGAAGATATGTATAGATATTAAATAAAACGAAGAATGTTATATATATTTTTCTAATTTGATTAGAGAGAGGAACAGATAAGGTTTATATACAAATTTGTATTAAAATCCGTAATTGGTTTAAGAGAGAATACATAAAAATGATTCTTAACAATATTGACAAACCAATCCATGATTACAAATTTATCAAAGTTTCATGTTAAAAAATTCAAAATGAACATTAAATAAGTGTTATAACATATATAAAACAACTCTTCCAATATACATACATAATGATTGAGTTTAGAAAATTTAGGGATCAGTCAAAGTATATTTACAATACGTAATTTATATTTAATTTGAAAGATTATAAATATAATAATTATTTTAAAAAAATTATATATACTAATATGAGGTCTCCATTGAATTTTATTTATCCTTTCCATGTAAAAGATCCCTTCTCACTTAGGTCTACCAGTGTCATTAGGTTTCGACCCTTTCACTACTACTTAATAACAAAAAAGCATTATATACTTTCTTACAAATTATGTGAAAGTGGATTTTGTTTTGAAATATATTCATATTAAGACTTTAGGAAAGTGTAGCAAAACATGTAATAGTTGATTAGAGGATTTCTAGATAGTCGTAGATTTTAATTATGATATAATACTAGCAATTGTATGTGAAGTGTATGATAGAAATATCGAAGGGTTTTTTTTTTGAGGATTCATATTAGAGGAAGATAAATAATGGTAGAGGAAGAGGGGTTAAGAAGAAGGGTCTAGAGGTTGGAGGGGGTGACGAAATGGAAAGGAAAACCAATTTGAAAGTGAACCATATAAATAGGAAATGACATGGGATGTTGTTTACGCGACGCGAAAAAAACCTAAAAAGATCTTTGTGAATGTAAGGAGAGGCATAATTTTTTTTGGAAGTGAAAAAGTGTTTGTAGTTTTAGCCCTTGCATAAATTTAGATAGGAAGATGTGGAGTGGAAATGGCATTTGAATGTGGTGACCTCATGAAAAGTTCTACTCAACAATAATTTTGATGACATCGTCATTCAACAATCGCCAACAAAGAAGGGATGAGTGCGATATGTCGAGGATTTTGATTGTATAGGGAAAATTAATCTCCAGCATGGCCCACACCTTTTCCACAACAGGGATTTTTCGTCCCCATGAAATATCCAGTATATGAGCTCAAATTTATAGTTGAGACCCCAGTTTAGTTATGTGAGCTATAAGGGTCAAAAGTAAAAATTGGGGAAATTCCAAAAGGTTGTTGGTTGAAAATCCAACCATGATGTTTGCTTCTTATAGCACTTTGTAGCTCGTGTTTTTAGTTGTGAGCTCTAGTAATTGGAGGGAAACATTTGATGTATAAAATGTCATAAACAATCAAGATTGTACATCGAAAGGTGATATGATTGACAAGTAGAGAATATTTGTCGATCGAGGTTGAAAATTAATTTTTTTGTATTGGACGACATAAGATTTTTTGAGATACTTGATGAGGACATGAATGGAAAGTTGGAAGTGAACATGGGAGAAGTAAATAATTTTAGATGCAACATGATAAAGAAAAAGACAACACAAAATAACTTTAAATGAAAAGGTGAAACCTATATGTTCATTCGTGACATATATAAAAAAGGTGGTTAGTATTTGTAGATGATATGACGGTGAATATTTGATAAAAATTGAGTGTATGTGATTTAATATTTATGTGAAACCGAGGTTCACAAATCTTTATAATGTCATCAAACATTCGAGTGTAAGAAAGATGTATAAATATTAAGAATGTGTTCTAACTTAATTTTCTTTTAGTGGCCAAATGGCCGATTGTTAAACATTCGTGCCTTTTTGATGATCTAGTTGCTTTCATTGTAAAAAGATGTTAACAAACAGAAAAATAAAGAATTTATTGAATTCCTTAATTTTACTTTCTAAATAAATGTCATGATAGGATTTTCATGCTTTAGCTTTATTACTATTGAAGATGAGGAGGAGATATATAATATCAACAACGCATTTAAAAAAACAAACAAGTATGGTAATACACATTCATATGCATTTACATTCTAGAAAAAAATGCAGAAAAATAAATAATATCTTTGTTAGATTAAAATTCATGTGGAAACGCTAAGAATTTTATGATATTTATGTTTTTTATAAAAATCAAAATTAAGGTTTAATATAAAGATGCATAGAATCTTTGGCATTAACCAGAGACTAGTAGCACAAGCCCACCCCCATAAAATGCACAAGCTAATGCTTGAGAGGATTAAGAAAGCCTCCCTTTTAGTATTGGTAATAGATTGAGTGACTATTTATAGTGTTATAGTGTTTGCAGAAACATGCTCCAGCAGTTCTTAACTATAATACACAAAACAATCATTTAGGGTTTACATAACCATATTAAATAAATGGTATAAATATATTTATTTCTTTAGTTAGATGTATGCTAATTATATAGTTATAATTAATAATTATTGTAATATTTTGGAAAACCGGGTGCCTATCAACTATGTTTAGTGTAATATGTTTGAAAATAAATATATCGGTAAAGTAATGGGGAATTTTTGTTTGGAAATCAGTTCATATCATATATGTGTCAAAAAGCAATCTCATTATAAAGAACCCGAATATAAATTTCTATAATTATGAAGAAAATAAAATATAACTAATATTTGTATCAAACATTGATAATAATTAATATATATTTTAACTAATCATATTTGAATTAGGAATATTTACTATTGAACATTTTAGAAGGTAATAATATAAAAATCGTGGTCATTCCCATTTTATAACTTTAACCACAATTTTTACACTTACAATAACAATGTTAATAATGTTATAATTCAAAACTTATTATTTCTATAATAAAATTAGGAGTGGAATCACGATTTGATTTTATAAATCCGAAAAAATAAAATATGAAAATATTAAAAGTGTAAAATCCAATATATTTATAGTGTTAGTTACTTCGATATGCAAAATCACAAATAGTGAAATGAGATATACCTTAATTATAACTAGCACACCTATATTATATAAATATATGTAAAATATGTCGAGAGGTATAGGCACTTATGCCTCTTGGCATATTTTACCATTTATATGCACATAAATCAAAACATGGTAAAATATGCTTAGAGGTATATGTGCATATACCTCTCGACACATTTTACATATATTTATATTGTTAGGAAATAAGAGATGAAATATGCGGAATAATCCCTCATATTAATCGCAATATAGATCAGAAACTAATATGCAAAAATTATTACAGATCTCAAATAAAATTCGTTAAGAATAACACAACACAAAGAGATTTTAAGTATTTAACGTGGTTCACCCAATTTGGGCTATGTCCACAAGAATCACTTGCTCGATTTTATTACAAGCCATCGCTCTCTCAATACAATATAGATCCGTTTGGAGCTATGCTCAACAAACTCTCTAAAATCAGAATAACACAACACATGATTTAACCAATTCAAAACACATCTGCAATACATTTGCTTGTATATCTATCATATGCATAAGACCATATAAATAGACAATGCATAAGACCATATAAAAGCAGCTTTTACAAAACCGTGGGGTATCAAAACCATGGGAAAACCCGTCCCATAAACCTATGGGTCAAAAAACATGCATATATGAGAAAAGCACGTTTCCCGATATGTTGGGTGCATTTTTCAAGGCCAAAAAATTTTATGCCTAACAAAATTTACAAAGCACTCTTAAAAGTGTACAAGACTTTAGTGTACAGGAGTCTTTCAACACTTTCACACATGAAAACAGGCTCCACAACCTAAAATCTCCCACTTGGAGACTAGTTTTCCTCTGAGAAAGCTTCTCAACCCTTCACTAGTTTTCGTGAAGACCAACCAAAGTTGAACACAACTTCAGTTTTTCCCTTGTGACCACCTTGGTCATCATGTCTGCAGGATTTTGACTGGTATGAATCTTCTCCAACTTCAACTTCTCTTCCTCCAAAGTTGTCCTGATGAAATGGTACCTTAACTGTATATGCTTTGTCCTAGAGTGGAAAGCAGAGTTCTTAGCTAGGTGTATAACACTCTGACTATCACTATGCAACTTACATTCCTCCTGCTTATACCCCAATTCCTCAAGCAATTGTTGTAACCAAATCATCTCTTTGCTTTTCTCTGTGGCAGCAACATACTTAGCCTCCGTGGTTGACAAAGCCACCAACTTCTGTAGTCGTGAAATCCACCACTCACTTGCTGTCCCACCTATAGTGTAAATATAACTAGTCGTCATGCTCCTCCGCTATCTACATCTCCAGCCATGTCTCAATCTACATAACCACGTAAAGTGGTGTCTCGATCCACTATAGCACAAAAGCTGTTCCCATGGTCCTCTCAAATACCGAAGGATCCACTTTACCGCTTGCACAATGCTCTTTACGGATCACTCATAAATCTACTCACGCTCCCACTACATGGGCAATATTAGGCCTAGTGCACACCATAGCATACATCAAACTGCCAACTACTGATGAGTAAGGTACCTTGGACATCTGGTTTCTTTCCTTCTTTGTCATGGGACACTGCTCCTTTGATAACTTGAAATGGCCTGCCAAAGGAGTCCCAACCGGTTTAGCATCCTGCATGTTAAACCTGTCCAATACCTTCTTAATGTACTCTTCCTAAGATAAAGTCAACTTCCGTTCCTTCCTATCTTGAGTTATCCTCATACCAAGGATTTGTCTGGCTACCCCCAAATCCTTCATATCAAAGGATTCACTTAGCTATTTCTTGAGTACTTTTATTTCCTGCATGTTTTTACCTGCAACCAACATGTCATCTACATACAAACAGAGATAATATAACTTCCATCCTCAAATTTCTTTGTATACATGCAATGGTCAGAATGACATCTAATATAACCTTGCTCCATCATGAAGCTATCAAACTTCTTATACCATTGACGTGGAGCTTGTTTCAGGCCATACAAGCTCTTCTTTAGTTTGCACACCATCTCCTCTTTACCTTTGACTTCATATCCTTCTGGCTGCTGCATATATAGCTCCTCCTCCAAATCACCATGGAGAAATGCAGTCTTTACATCTAACTATTCTAAGTGCAAGTCTTCTACTGCCACTATTCCAAGAACAGTTTTGATAGAAGTCATTTTTACTACAGGAGAAAAAATCTCATCAAAATCTATACCTTGTTTCTATGCAAACCCCTTGACCACCAACCGGGCCTTATATCTTTTCTTTCCTCCTTCTTCATCTTTAACTCTGTACACCCACTTGTTCTGCAATGCTCTTTTGCCTTCCGATAGCTTCACCAAATCCCAAGTTTGGTTCTCCATGAGAGCCTGATGCTCCTCATCCATGGCTTGCTCCCACTTCTTCCTATCATCTACCTGTATTGCTTCATCAAAGATCTCTGGCTCTCCACTATCAATGAGTAATAAATAATAAAGAGAAGGAGAAAAACGTTCAAGTTATCTTCTTACCCTAGAAGACCTCCTCAATATAGGAGTTTGGGGTTCCTATTGAGGGGGTTCTTGAACTAATTCATGTGTCACTTTCCCATTTGGAAGATCCTCTACCATGCATATTCTTTCTTGGATTCTTCCCTATTTTCTTGCAACTACTGCTTATACATGAATTTCTCATTAAAGACCACATCCCTAGATCGAATGATTTTCTTGTCCTTAATACTCCAACATTTATATCCAAAGTCATCACCACCATAACCAATGAAATTACATTTTTCTGATTTAGCCTCTAGCTTGGTCCTATCATCCTTGTCTATATGAACAAACACCTCACATCCAAAGACTCTAAGAAATGAATAATCAACTTTCTTACCATACCAAGCCTCCTCAGGTATGCCTCCATCCAAGGCACTTGAGGGTCCTCTGTTTATCAAGTACACAGCTGTGCTCACCGCTTTTTCCCAAAAAGAAAGAGGCAATCCTGCATGTAACCTCATGCTCCTAGCACATTCCATTATTGTTCTGTTCATCCTTTCTGATACCCCATTCTACTGCAGAGTTCTTGGAACCGTCTTTTGCCTATGGATTCCATTCTTAGAACAGTAGTCATTAAATTCATGGATGCAATATTCCCCTCCATTATCTGACTTGAGACATTTTAGCTTAAGACCTGTTTCATTCTCTACCAAGGCTTTCCATTTAAAAAAAGTGTAAAATACATCAGATTTGTTTCTAATACAATAAACCCAAACTTTCCATTCGCATCATCAATAAAAGTAACATAATAACTTGAACCCCAAGAGATGATACCGAGCTGGTCCCCACACATCCGAGTGTACCAGCTCTAACTTACTCTCTTTCTTCGTAGGTCCAACCTTGAGAAACCTTACTCGCTTCTGTTTCCCATATATGTAGTCCTCACATAACTCCAAACTTGTTTCTGTATATCCAGGCAAATTCTTCTTTATGATGTCCATGCCCTTATGGCTCATATGACTGAGCCTATAGTGCCATAATGTTGTATCTGCATATGAAGCTACAAGATTACAATCATTAGTACTATCAGTGGTTAAATACAAGGTTCTAACCTTCTTACCTCTTGCCACCACAAAATCACCCTTGGTAACCTTCCAAGAGTTAGCTGTAAATATCACAGTACAACCATCACTTCCCAATTGCCCCGCCGATATCAAATTTCTCTTTAATGTAGGCACATGTCTGACATCCTTCAATAGCCATGTATTTCCATTCTACATCTTAACCTGAACAAAACCTTTTCCAACTATACTACAAGGCTCATCATCACCAAGAAAAACATGCCCAAAATCCCCTTGAACATAATCAACAAAATAATGCCTATGTGGAGTAGCATGGAAAGAAGCCCCCGAATCTAAAACCCAAGATTCAGTAATATTATGCAAAGAAAGAATCAAAGCATCCTAGCATACATTACCCGATGCCACATTTGCCTCCTTTTTTCTTCTGTTGTTTCTTCTTATCATGAAGCTCCCAACAGTTCTTCTTGTATGCCTGTGCTTTCCACAATTCCAAGATACAATCTTGCTTTTGGATTTTGACCTTGCCCGATCTTTTGATTTTCCACGGTTTCCTCTATTCTTTTATCTCCCTCTAGTTTCCACTGTCAAAGCATTCCCTGAAGTAGAAGATTCCCTGGAGATTTTCTTCGCATTTCCTCGCTTAGAATCACCCCTACAACATCCTCAAACTTCAACTTCGAGTTAGCTGGAACCGAGTTGCTTACCGCCATTACCAGGCTATTCCAACTTTCAGGTAAAGAGCACAGAATTAATAAAGCCCTAACTTCTTCATCAAATTCTATTATAACCGAAGCTAGCATATTCACAACCATATTGAAATCATTTAAATGATCTGCTACTGAACTATTCTCAGACATCTTCATATTAAACAACTTTTTCATTAAAAATATCTTGTTAGAGGAAGAGGGTTTTTCATACAACTTCCCTAATGCATCCATTAGATCTTTTGTAGTCTTTTCCTTTGAAACATTAAATAATACCAAAGATGCAAGACACAACCGGATTGTCCCAAGTGCCTTCCTATCCAGCAAATCCCATTCCGCATCTATCATACTCGAGGGTTTGTTCACCTTCTCAGACAACGGAGTATACAGATCCTTCTGATAAAGGTAATCTTCCATCTGCATCTTCCAAAGACTAAAATTATACCCGTTGAATTTATCAACCCTAGATCTTCCTTCATCTGCCATAGCTCCCACTCAAGCTAAAAATTTCCCTACGATTCAACACTTTAGCAAACCAAACCTCGCTTGATACCAATTGTTAGGAAATAAGAGATAAAATATGTAGAATAATCCCTCAAGAATCACAACAAGAGAAACTAATATGCAAAAATTATTACAGATCTCAAATAAAATTGTAGAATAACACAACACAAAGAGATAGTATTTAACGTGGTTCACCCAATTTGGGCTATGTCCACCAAGAATCACTTGCTCAGATTTTATTACAAGCCACAGCTCTCTCAATAAAATACCCAGATCCATTTGGAGTTATGCTCAACAAACTCTACAAAATTCATGACCTAATTCAAAACACATCTGCAATACATTTGCTTGTATATCTATCATATGCATAAGACCATATAAATAGACAACTGCTTAAGCAATTTTACAAAACCATGGGTATAAAAACCATGGGAAAAACCCATCCCATAAACCTATGGGTCAAAAAACTCACCCATATGAGAAAAGCACGTTTCTCGATATGTCGGGTGCATTTTTCGAGGCCAAAAATTTTACGCCTAAAAAATTTTACAGTACTCTTAAAAGTGTACAGTACTCTTAGTGTACAGTCTTCAACACTTTCACACATGAAAAATAGGCTCCAAAACCTAACATATATAATATAGGTATGTTAGTAGCAACCGCAAGAGTCGCATTATACATAAAATGATACTAAAAATAAAGGCAGAAAAGAAGGCGGGAATTTAATTTGTGCAGGAATCACCTTAATGAGAACATATTAAATTGGTAACTCGATGTGGGAGCATAACTTCCGGAGACCATAACTTTTGATCCAAGTGTTGGATCGTCTTGAAGTTTTACAAGGAGGTAGATATACATTAGTACTATGCTAGGGTCAGCTTTTATAGAAAATTTGTGGACATTGGGGCGCATTTTCGGGCCCGGATTCCTTCATCTAGTTCCCTAAAATTGGCTCTGAATGTTTTTTTACTTTTGACTAGGTCTTAGAACTTTAATAAATTTTGTTGTGCTTGTTAGAATAAGTCAAAAATTTTCATGAGCCCTAATTTATGAAGGAACATTTGAAACACAAATTTTGGGACCCATTCGAGTTGTTTTGTTAGGTAATTTTTTGGCATTTTAGGGGTTTTGGCATTTTAGCATTTTTAGAATATATGTGAAATAAAGGGAGGATTGTAATAATGTAAAAGATTAATGTGGATTCCAGGATGAGAATAAATCTATTTTTAAACTCTTGGTTTTTATTTGCAAAGTTTTTTATATGTGTTTTGGAGGTATTTCAACCTCTTGTAGCTAGATTCATATCAATTAGTATCAGAGCAAGATTTTGATTTTGTAGAAATAGTTAAGGTAACATATTACAATTTTCTATGTAGTTTTTACCTCTATTTTATATAATCATGACTAGACATGGGGGGAGGTTATGCTCAGATGAATAGGCATATGCAAGAGCTATAGAGACAAGTTTCGAGATCACAAGAGAAGTTACCCACCTTAGAAGGAGACATACAAATGGGGATGCAGACCCATATAGTGATACCGAAGAAATATATCCATTAACGAATGAAGGAGGAGATGAAGAATAAAATGAGAGAGATGAAGAAACCTTGAATGAGAGACCATTTGAGGAGAGATTTACATAGGCTTTAGAGGGAAAGAATGACGACATCAAGATTTATGTTCCTAATTATGGTGAAGGGTTACCACCGGAGGAGTTGATTGAATTGTAAAATCACATGGAAAAATTATTTGAGTGGAAAACCCTTTCAGAGGAGAAGAAGGTTAAGTTTGCATGCACTAAATTTTCTGGACATTCATTGATCTGGTGGGATCACCTACAAAATGAAAGGCAAAGGAATGGAAAGGGAAAGATCCGAAACTGGAATAAAATGGTAAAAAAGGTGAAAGAAAATTTTCTTCCTATAGATTATGCTCAAAAACTCTTTCAAAAGTTTCAAAACCTAAGATAGAAGGATCTCACCATTGAGGAGTATACCAATGAATTTTACAAGTTGTCAATCAAGGTGGAATAAGGAGAGTCTGAAGAACAAAAGGCTACATGGTATATAAATAGGTTGAGTTACACCATACAAGATGAGTTGAGTATGCTTCGGATCCATAACGTAGATGATGCTTATCAACTCGCATTAAATGCATAAGAAAATAATAAGAGGAATAATTTTAAAAGAGGTGTGAAGAGGTCCATCATTATCTCCAATGAGAGGCAGGGGTATGTTTGAATCTATAAAAGGTGAATCCTCTAATACGAGTAAGGGAATGACGATTTTGGTCAAAGCCGTGATAACTACCAAAGAGGTAAGGGGTTTAGAGGGGAAGAGGTTATAATGGAGGGTTAGGTTGGAATAGCCCCCAAAGGAAATATACATGTTACATATGTGGTGAAGAGGGGCATAGAGATTTTGAGTTTCCGCACTACTGTACATAAGATAGATGTCAAGGAGAACTACCACAAGTAATTTTGGTTGAAGCTGAAGAGGAAGAAGAAATGGAGGTTGCTGTAGACTTGGGTGAAATCCTCATGATAAAAGGGATGATGATTGTCCCAAGGAAGGAGAAAGAACATGATGTTTTTGGTGTTGATTCATGGCTACGAATAAATATATTTCAAATAAGATGCACCTCTAGAGGAAAGGTATGCAAAATTATTATCGATGGTGGTAGTTGTGAAAATATGGTTTCAAATGTGATGGTTGATAAACTCAATATAAAATGTGAGAAGCACCCATATCCCTATCATATATCATGGTTCAAGAAAGGGAATGAGGTAACCATAAATAAAAGATGCCTTATAATTTTTTCAATTGGGAATACCTATAATATGAGGTGTGGTGTGATGTTATCCCAATGGATGCATGCCATATATTACTGGGTAGGCCTTGGTAATACAATAGAAAGGTTACACATGATGGAGGGAAAAATACATATACCTTTTGGAAGGATGGTGTAAAGGTGGTCTTGTTACCCTTCAAGGAAGAAGAGAAGAGTGAGGTCTTATTGGCTATAAAAGAGTTTGTTACATGAGAAATGGAAGAAATTTGATGGTATTATGCACTAATGTCAAAAAAGGTTGAAATATATGACTTTAATATACTAGTTTTGTGGAAAAGGTAATAAAAGAATACAAAGATGTCATACCGTGATGAGATACCATACGGGTTACCTCCAAGTGAGATATTCAACACCATATTTATTTGATCCCAGGATCGACCCTTCCAAACCAGGGAAGTCTATCGAATGAGTCCGACACGAGTGAAGAGTTAATGGACAAGTGATAGATCTAATACATAAAGGGTTAGTGAGAGAAAGCATCAGTCCATGTGCAACTCCAATGCTATTGACTCCTAAAAAATATGGAGACTGGAGAATGTGTGTAGACAACAGGGCCATAAATAAGATCAAAATTAAGTATCGGTTCCCAATTCCAAGATTGGATGATATGATGGATGTGCTAATGGGAGCCCGATATTTTAGCAAGATTGACCTATGGAGTGGATACTACTAGATCCAAATCCGTGAAGGGGATGAATGGAAAACATATTTCAAAACAAAAGATGGATTGTACAAGTAGATGGTGATACCATTTGGGATATTTAATGCACCCCATACATTCATGAGGTTGATGAACAAAGTACTGCGAGAATACAATGGTAAGTTTGTTGTTTTCTATTTTGATGATATTATGATATTTAGTAAGATAGTGGAAGAACACTTGTTACATATAAAATTGGTATTATACTTGTTACGTAAAGAGAGTTTATATGCAAACTTAAAGAAGTGAATATTTCTTCAAAAGAGTCTTAGTTTACTGGGGTTTTTCATATCAGAGGATGGAGTGAGGATGGATGAGGAAAACGTAAAGGCAATTTTGGAATGGCCTATTCCAAGGAATGTGAAAGAGGTTCATAGTTTTCATGGATTAACAAATTTTTATAGGAAGTTAGAAGGAATTTTAGTAGCATTATTGCACACCGATAACAGAGTGTACAAAAGGGAAGGAGTTTGTATGTACCAAGGTAACAACATATAGTTTTTAATTGTTGAAGAAGAATGTGTCAAAAGAACTTGTTTCAAGTATTTCAAATTTTAGCAAGGTCTTTGAGGTTGACTGCGTTATGCCTCACATGTCGGGATTGGAGATGTCTTGAGTCAAGAAGGATGATCCTGGAATTATTCGGTGAAAGTATAAATGAAGTTAAGAGGAAATATTCTACTTATGATGTGGAATTTGATGTTATTGCTAGACATTAAGGAACTAGAGACATTACTTGGTAGCAAATGAATTTGCACTCTTCACTAACCATGAAGCCTTGACGTATGGAAACACACAAAAGAAACTAAATAGTAGGCATGTAAAATGGGTTTCATTTTTGCAAGAATATAATTTTGTATTGAAGCATAAGTCGGGTAAGCAATATCAAGTTATTGATGCCTTGAGTAGGCATGTAGCACTTTTGACAACAATGGAAAATGAAGTAGTAGGGTTTGAGGGAGTTAAGGAATTGTATGAAGGTGATTTTGTGAGACAACTTAAGGACCCTATAGTAGGTAGTGGTTATTATGATTATTTGATGCGGGATGGTTATTTTTTAGGGGAAACAATTGTGCATCCCGCTAGTTCAATGAGAGACAATATTATAAGAGAATTACATTGTGGGGGTTTGTTGAATACTTTGGTATAAGTAATACAATTGCTCTTATTGTAGAAAAGTATTATTGGCCAAAGGTAAAGAGGGACATAAGTAGGATTGTAGAAAGATGTAGAGTGTGCCAAATGGCTAAGGGCCATGCACATAATACTAGGTTGTATATGCCATTACTTGTCCCTATAGGGCCATGGGTTGATTTGAGTATGAATTTCATGTTAGGACTTCCTAACACACATAGAGGGAATTATTCTATATTTTTGTGGTTGATATATTCTCTAAGATGACACATTTCATTTCTTGTAAAATAACTAATGATGCTTCCAGAGTTGCATATTTGTTTTTTCAGAAGTGGTTAGATTGCATGGAGTTCCAAGAACGATCACTTAGGATCGGGCCAAAAAGTTTTTGAGTCACTTTTGAAAGAATTTGTGGAGGAAAATGGGGACACAACTATTGTTCAAGTGAGTGCATATCACCCCAAATTGATGGGTAGACGAAGTAGTGAAAAAAGCCTAATAAATCTCCTATGTTGCATAGTTGGAGAAAAGCTAAAACAATGGGACTTGACTTTACCACAAGCTGAATTTTCCTATAATAGCTTAATAAACAGGTCAATAGGGAGGTCTCCTTTCCATATTGTATATGGTAGGAATCCCAAGGGGTCCTAGATCTGATTATGCTACCCGGTGAAGATGAAAATACTAATGATGTAGAAGCATTTACAAAACATGTCCTATGGTTGCGGGATGAAGTGAGGGAAAATTTGAAAGTGAGTAATGCAAAATATAAAGCAAATGCAAATGCCAGTAGGAGAGTAAGTGTATTTGAATAATAAGATATGGTGATGGTCCATATTATAAAGGAAAGGTTTCAAAAGGGACATAATAAAATCAAGTATAAAAGATTAAGCCATGTAGGATTCTAAAGAAAATGAGTAATAATGCCTAGAAGGTGGAGCTACCTGAAAACTTTGCTATCTCACAAGTTTTTAATGTTTCTGACTTATATAATTTTCTAGGTCATGATGAAAATGCTGCAGAGAAGGAAGAAATAAATGAGAAGCAATGGATGCCGAAGAAGAAAAAGGAAAGGGTAATGCGTGTCTTGGACCAAAAGACAATCACTACTAGACATGGGAGCTACAATAGATATTTGGTACAATGGGAAGGTTTGCAACAAGAATAAAATACTTGGATTCCTGAGTGGGAGTTGAAGAATATTGATAGTGCAAAATTAGATGAATTATGTCAACTGAATTTGGGGAGCTGAATTTTTTTCAACCGGAGGAGAATGATCTTTGGATCATAACTTACAGAGACCATAACGCTTGATCCAGCCGTTGGATCATCTTGAAATTTTATAGGGTGGTAGATATATATTAGTAATCTGGCGGGATAAATGTTACATACAATTTTTTCCATTTTGGCACATTTTCATGTATGGATTCCTTCATCTAGTGGCCTAAAATTAGCTTTGAATGTTTTTTTTTTTTCGCTTTTGACTAGGTCTTAGAACTTTAATAGCTTTTTTGTGCTTGTTAGAATAAGTCAATTTTTTTCTTGAGCCCTAATTTATGAAGGAATATTTGGCACAAAAATTTTGGGACCCATCCGAGTTACTTTTCTAGTAGGTAATTTTTGGCATTTAAAGATTTTTTTTAGCATTTTAGGGTTTTTAGAGTAGATGTAAAATAAAATGAGGATTGTAATGATGTAAAATATTAGTGTGGATTCTATAATGAGAAGAAATATATTTTGAAACTCCTATTTTTATTTTCAAAGCTTTTATGTGTATTTTGGAGGTATTTCAACCTCTTGCAGCTGGATTCATATCATGACTTGAGACTCATATTATTAATAATAAGGATCATCACCCACGTAGTTCATTGGTGTTCATCGTAGGACCCCCTCCCACGTATTTCATTGGTGTTCATTATCATGATCATCATCTTCATCGTTATCTTCTTCATCATAGTGATCGGACCATCTTTGTCATCTTTGATAATCTTCATAATCGTCATCGTCATCATCCTCATCATCATTATCACCACCATCACAAAAACCACCATCATGATTGTCATCATCTACATCATCACTAATACTAATCTTACAACTAATATTGATATTATTATTACAATTCATAAGCAATAAAAAGTATTATGATGATTATTATTGTTGTTATTAATATTAATGTTGTTATTATTATTAAAAATATTAATATTATAATAATTTTATTAATAGTATTAGTAATATCATGGTTATCATCATCTTAATGATCTTCATCCTCAAAATCGTCATCATCTTCAAGTGTTTTCATTTTCATCATCATCATAATCATTGTCATCATTTTAATTATCAATATTATGATTTTCATCATCACTTGTCATCATCTTCATCATCATTGTCATCATCTTCCTCATTATTATTATCACAACCATCGCTACCACAACCAACATTGTCTCCATCATTGTCATCATCATTATCACATCATTTTCATCGTCATTGTTGTACATGTTCACACTTTAGTGTTTTTCAATCAGATTTTTACAATTTATAATATAAACATTAACTATTAATAATAATATTGTTAAAAATATAGATTATTATTATTATTAATATTAATATTGTAAATAAAATATTATTATTATTATTATTATTAATATTTTTTGTCATCATCACATCATCATTATCATTGTAATCGCGTCATCGTTACGATCTTCATCCTCATCATGACCGTCATCGTCATCATTGTCACAATCATCATCATTGTCATGTTCATCATTATCATCATCATATTTATCATCATTGTGATCATCACCAACATTGTGTTTGTCATCATCATCATGATTATAAGTACTCACCATCACTAACATCATCATCATCATCATCATCATCATCATTTAAGTACTCACCATCACTAACACAATCATTATCATCATCATCATCATCATCATTATCATTGTCATGATGATGGCAATGATGATGACAACAAAAATGATAATGATGAAAACAATGAAGGTGAGAATGATGATGATGACAATGACCACCACTAAAAATATAAACATAATTATTGTTATTTCCACATTAAGTATTAAAAATTGAAAATTAAATAGTTAATAGTGATAGTATTGATGAGGATGATAGTGATGATGGAAATGATTATATAGATAATTAAAATGATATAAATTATTATGATGATGATGAAAATGACAACACCGAATATGATGAAGATTGTGCCAGATGGTGTTCACCCTCCTCACGATCATCATCGTCATCATCTTCATTATAATTATTGTCATTGTTATGGTCTTAATCCTCATCACAATCATTGTCATCATCATCATCATCATTATCATGATCATCATCATTTTCATGGTCATCATCATATTTATTATCATTTTGATCTTCATCATCGTTGTGTTTACCATCATCATCATGATCATCAATAATCACCATAGTTTACACGATCATTATCGATGATGATGATGAGTGCTTACATATATTAAATAGTAAGCATAAATCACCTCTTATGAAAACATGAACTTCATCCTTATCATCATTGTTATCCTCATCCTATTCATCAAAATTTCCATCATCTTTAGCATCATTGTCATTTACATTGTCATCACAGTGATTGTTAGATTGTTGTCATGATCGATATCATCATCATCATCATCATCATCATCATCATTGCGATCGCCATGTTGTTGGTCATGGTAATTATTATCTGTCATCATCATCATATTCATAGTAATTCTAATACATGTTTACGGTTTAAGGTTTATGAATCATGGTTTCATCATTTTCATCATCATCCTCATCATCATTATCACCACCATCAACACCACCACCATCAACATCTTTTCCATCATCATCATCATCATCGTGTATATTAATTACTAGAATTTAATTAATTACACCAAGAAGTGTTCCACACCTGCAATGGTCGAGGGAGTGTAATGGCATGAATTGATTGAAAAAATTATTTATTTGCGAGTACTATATAATGGTTAAAATAATTGATTATTTTATGTCGCCTCAATATTTAAAACATAAAATAAATATATTATTATGTATTTATATATGTAAATGTAGGTTATTTTTAAAGTGTGAATCGGTAAATAATTGTGTCGGAATATTAGTGCGAAGTAAATTAGTGTGAGGATATTAATTTTTATTGGAATAGTAATAATAGGTAAGTAACTATACTATAACTATATTATTATTATATTGAATTATTTTTAGTTTTTAGTTTCTTACTTTTACATCTAAGTAATTAAAGTTTTGAAGTGGAAGAGAATTAGTGTTGAATAATATTTAATGGTTAAAAGTTTTTACTTATATAAAATTTATGGTATAGTAAAATATTTTACATATATGGGGCTAAATAATTTTTTTATATAATAGTGAAATAACATATATACGGGGTGATATATTTAAGTTAGTAATATGTATGTGGTAAAATATTTAACTTAGTTTTTACTTATCTAGAATCTATGAAAAAATATTTTACATGTATGGGGTAAAATTTTTAAATAGTTTTTACTTAAATTAAATATATAATGGTAAAATATTTTACATATATCGGGCTAAGTAATTTTTTTATATGCATAATTAAAATAATAATAACATAACATATGTACGGGGTAATATATTTAAGTTAGTAATATGCATGGGGTCAAATAATTAACTTTGTTTTTACTTATATATAATCTATAAACACATATTTTATATGTATGGAGTAAATAATCTTTAAGTTATTACTTGGGGTGTAATTTTTAGATATATAATTAAAATATGTATGGGGTAAAAATTTTAATTAGGTTTTACTTAAATAAAATATATATGTGAGGGAAAAATATTTAAGTTAGTTTGTATAAAGATATTATTATATTTTACATGTATCCCCATTGAATATATATTTTATATTTATATGCAAAAAAAATTTATATGCATAATTAAATAAAATATGGATGTGGTAAAATATTTAATCATTTTTTTAATAAAATAAAATAAAATATATATGTTAAGGAAAAAATAGATTTATTTTATATGTATTCCAATCAATAAATATTTTGTATTTATATGTAAAATTTTAAATATATTTACTTCATCACAAACATTAAAAATAGAAAACTAATATTCAAATAAATTACATAAAAATAAATTGGACAAGGTCATATAAAATAAAAATAGAGTAGATATTTATTAATAACACACACATGTTTACCTAATAATAAATTAAGACGGAAATATTAAAATAAACATAAAGTGATTTTTTTTTAATAACGACATAACTTTTAACCGAGATACCTCTTTCAAACATAGAGTCAATATTTTTAATAATTGACATAAATTTTAATTGACATACCTCGATGTTGAAAAACACTCTATATTCACATCGAAGCTATTAAAACGAAGTTGAAAAATAATCTATATTCACATTGAAGCTATTAAAATATTCCTGTAGTAAGGTTTACATTTCTATTAGGTTTTTGTTTTTACATAGAAATCTATATTTTTATTTGCATACAAATAACAAATATTTTTAGTTTATAACAAACATTGAAAATAAAAATAAATTAATTAATTAATTAACTAAAAAATAATAATCAAATTTAAAAGTAAATGTAATTTAAATTTATTTTCATTTTTAAATGATATTTTAAATGTATTTTATAATTATTATTGTAGTTATGGCTAGTCCATGATTGAATTTTGAAAATGAAGAGCAACGAAGAGAATATCAAAGAGAATGTGCTCGACAATATCAAAGAAAATGATGCAAAAAATGATAGAGGATGAAAAACAACGTAGGAATGTGAATGAAAGAGAAAGATGTGCCAAACGCAACACATAAATTCCAGCAAGAAGTAATCAAAGCACAAATGAGAAAACTTGCGACGAGAAATGGCGGCATATCGTGCACACATATCTCAAGATGATCAATATATATTAAGAAGAAGATTGCAAAGAGACATGTGTTTAGATCAATTCACTAAGGAAGAAAGAAAACAAATACAACAACGTAATCGTGAAGTAGTTCAAAGGAACCATAAAAAGAATTTAAATGTCAAGGTTAATTATGAAAGTATGAATTTTACAAATTTATGAGATTGATGTGTTGGGTCGACGGGGTATTGATAAGCTCAAGCACCATGGAATATATACTACCCAGGTGAAGAACAAATGAATAAAGCTCTCAAATTCATAACCATGGCTAAAGATAATTGTTTACTTGGAATTGAAGATGAACCCTCCAATTTTAGATATGATAACCTAAGTGAGAAACAAAAAATTGCATTTGATATAATCATCAGACATTATAATCAAGGACGTAATACACCTCCATTGCATATGATAATCCAAGGAACAATAGGAACAAGAAAATCATATCTTATTGGAGGGATTAAGTTGGCATTTCTAGATTTATCATGACCACAACATAGCCCCCTTCTACTACTTTCTCCAACTTGAGTTGTAACATTTAACATTGGTGCATCAACAATACATACAACATTGTGAATGACTATTACATATTTTGAAAAATTAGAAGGATCAAGGTTAATGAGCTTTCAAGAATAAATGCAACATGTTAAGTATATTTTGATTGATGAGATGAGTTTTATAGGTCAAAATATGTTTCAAAATATAGATTCTCGACTACGACAAGCATTTCCAGAAAATGTTGATATGTGCTTTGGTGGAAGGTCTATGATTTTTGTTGGCAAATTGGGACAGTTGCCTCCGGTATTAGATACACCTCCATATGCATGCACAACAAAAGAAAAATTATTATGGAAAAAACTCATAACTGTTGTTACATTAGATAAGGTTTTCAGACAAGAAGGTGAAAGTGAAGAACAACAAAGGTTTCAAAACTTCTAACAAATCTAAGAGATGCAAATCCAACAATTGAAGATTGGAAATTGTTGATGAAAAGAATTGATGCTTCTCTTCAAACAGTTGAAAAAGAGGATTTTAATGAACAAATACATGTTTTCACAAAAAGGAAAATGTGCATCAACATAATAAGAGAAAATTTATGCATTGAATGAACCTGTTGCATGAAGCATTGCAAGTAGAGGAGGAAACAATGTTGTTTCCGGCATGGATGATGAACAATTAGAAGTGGAATTATTGATTGCTAAAGGTGCAAGGGTGATGCTTACTACAAACTTATGGACAGAAGCAAGTCTTGTCAATGGTGCTCTTAGGTATGTTTGAAGCATTATTTAGAAACAAGGAGCAACGCCCCCTGAACCTCCTACATATGTAATGGTTGAATTTGATAACTACACAAGGATTTATTTCATTGATGCAGATCCAACGACAATTCCAATCACCCCTATAGAAAGGGGTCGCACGCATAAATTTCCTTTGAAAATTGGCATGGGGATTAACAATCCACAAATCATAGGGTTTAACGATTAATAAAATTGTAATTGATATAGGACATATAGAAAGAATATGTCTTACATTTTTTTTATATCGTATGTCAAATCATTACATGGGCTACAAATCTCACCTCCATTCACATATGATAGGTTTGAGAGATTGAAGAATGGAAAGGGAATAGAGAGAAGAAAGCAGGAAGAAAAAAGACTACAATCATTAGAGGAAGAAATGTATAGATGATGATTTATTCGTCAAGTGAAAATATATCATATATTCATATGAATATTTTACTATGTTCATGCATTAATATAATTTTGAATCAATGCATATTTTTAATATGAAATACTTTTTTGAAATTTTTCATTTGTTGTGACGTATATAATTTTAAATTTAAATTAAAATTTTATGCTCGCCTTTTGATAATATAAAAAAATCTTTACGTTTTACATGCAATGCCAACGGGTGCTACTAGCATAGATATCTTGAATACATCTATCTAAAAGACACCAAGAGATATCAATCTCGAGGTGCCTATGTTGGTATTCTCACATAAGTTAGATAGGTACCTCAAGATTGATATCTCTTGGTATCTTTTAGATATATGTATTTAAGATATCTATGCTAGTATTAATAGTAATACAACCATTTTCATTGTAATCATCATCATCATGGTCATGGTCATTTTTATCTTTCATCACTATTTTCTAAAAACACAAATAAATATTCAATATTTAAGGTAAAGTAAATATTTTGGATATGACTCTTTTGTGCATCCCACATTAGTTGGTAGGTTTTGTGTTTGGGAACATATAAACCTTATTATACCTTGATTCTTATGCAAATTGAGGTGATTCCACAATGGAAGTGGTCCTCCGATATTATTCATAGCTTACTTGTTGTGGGATGGGTATGGTTCCTTATTAGACCTTCTACTCTCCTTCTTTGTGCCTTAATATTCCAATAAAATTTGAAAGTTGGATATACATTTTAGTGTATCTTAGAATTTCTTCAATGTCTCTAGAAGCTTTATTCATTAAAAATCATAATCCCACATTAGTTGGTATATTTAGTATTATTATACGACTATAAAATCTTCATTCATTCAATAACCCAATCCCACATTAATTGGTAGGATTTGTAAAGGAAACATATAAACTCTAATATAGAATGATATTTGTTATTCCAATGGGGAAAAGTAGAAAGTGATCCTTCCAATAATAATAAAAATTTAATCTCCTCCAAAGTACATAGATTTATGGGATTTAACTTGATGGTTGTCTATGGCCATCCAAAAATTTTAAGTGTTGTTATGTTAATATCACCATTCAAATTGTGTACTCAATTTGGTAGAGTGTCCATGGAATTAAACCTATTAATAACCCATCCGAGAAAATTTTATGCAGATTATTCTACTAAGAATGACCTCATAAAAAACACATAAAAAGACATAACAGAGGTGTCTCCCGGTGAATTATAAAAACAAATATAGAGCAAAAATTTCCACATGTGGTTGCCCCTTTTGATTCTCTTACTCCAATATATATGCAATACATTATATGTAACCTAAACCAAGTTCAAGTATTCTCAACAAAAAAAAAGACACTATGTTTGATGTTGTCTCATTCTAGTTGTCAAGGAAGAGAGATGATTCTTGAATTTGAGACTCGATTTTGAAGACTTTATCTCAAGACCTTCTTTCCAAGATTCAAAGAAATAAAATAATGATTACAAATACAACTGAAGTTTCATTAAAAACTATCCCGAAAGGTCTTACTAACCATATATCCTCATATGGCATTTAATGTACCAAATTCTAACCAAGCATGATTTACTGCAAATAATATGAACTCCAAAGAAAATAGATCTCCTTCTTTGTTCTTGAATAATGAATTAAAATTTTTCTAAATAGGAAAAAAACTCCCAACTCGAGTTGCCAAGTAAACTCTAACTAAATCTGACTAAAACTACTCTAGGTGGCGAAAATTACTATTTTTAGTAGTTTACTAGAACTTGCTATTCTTAGTAAGTTCACATGCTTATTCATACGGGCACATAAATTTCCACACATCTTCTACATCCATAAATTATAGAAATTTCCAACTTTCTAACTCATAATGCAATTATTAGTATTAGACTAAAATTAACTAATGCCCAAAAATAGGAAAAAACCGAACTATAACTTAAATCCTAATTTTCGGCCTCAAGATGGCGGATTTATGTTAATATCACCATTCAAATTGTGTACTCAATTTGGTAGAGTGTCAATGGAATTAAACCTATTAATAACCCATCCAGAACATTTTATGCATATTATTCTACTAAGAATGACCTCATAAAAAACACATAAAAAGACATAACAAAGGCGTCTCCCGGTGAATTATAAAAAAAATATGGAGCATGAAATTTCCACATGTGGTTGCCCCTTCTGATTCTCTTACTCCAAATATATGCAGTACATTATATGTAACCTAAACCAAGTTCAAGTATTCTCAACAAAAAAAAGACACTATGTTTGATGTTCTCTCATTCTAGTTGTCAAGGAAGAGAGATGATTCTTGAATTTGAGACTCGGTTTTGAAGACTTTATCTCAAGACCTTCTTTCCAAGATTCAAAGAAATAAAATAATGATTACAAATACAACTGAAGTTTCATTAAAACACTATCCCGAAAGGTCTTACTAACCATATATCCTCATATGGCATTTAATGTAGCCAAATTCTAACCAAGCATGATTTACTGCAAATAATATGAACTCCAAAGAAAATAGATCTCCTTCTTCATTCTTGAATAATGAATTACAATGTTTCCTAAATAGGAAAACAACTCCCAACTCAAGTTTCAAGTAAACTCTAACTAACTCTGACTAAAACTACTCTAGGTGGCGAAAATTACTATTTTTAGCAGTTTACTAGAACCTGCTATTCTTAGTAAGTTCGCATGCTTATTCATATGGGCACAGAAATTTCCACACATCTTCTACATCCCTAAATTAGAGGAATTTCCAAATTTCTAACTCATAATGCAATTATTAGACTAAAATTAACTAATGCCCAAAAATAGGAAAAAATCGAACTATAACTTAAATCCTAATTTTCGGCCTCAAGATGGTGGATTTAGGGCTGAAAATGTGTCAAAACTTGCCCCAAACTGGTAGGGTTGGTTTCTGCTGCATTCATCTCATCAAAACACATGGTTTAAAAAAAAAGGACTCAAACGGACACCCAGAGCTCAAGTTATGACCTTGTCAAGTTCCTGCTAATTCTGGCCCATCAACATTTGAGACGGTTGTTATGGGCTTAAATTTGATGGCTATGTCTTATGGCCATCCAAAATTTTTTTAATTGTTATTGTTTAAATATTACCCTTCAAATTGTGTACTCACGTATTATTATTTACAATACGGATGATAAAATATTTCTCTTGTTTTAAAATAGGTTTATGCAAATCAATATAATTAATATATAGATGTATATAAAAATGACTATTACATTTTATACTTGCAAGTTGTATGAGATGGTTATTACAAATGGATTCGACTTTTTGGTGGTGGTGGGTTATAATTTTTAAGTGTTTTAGTTATAATTTTGATTCTAAATTTGATGTTCACTTAACTATTGCTAACACGTTTTCTTTTGTCTTAGAGAAGACAATAAAAAAATCCTAATATCTTAGCCTTGAGATGGAGTTTGAAGGTCATTTTTATTTTCTCTAACATTTTTTAAAACCTTAGACATTAATGGAAATGATTTTCAAATAATATATGCAAAATATATAATCTCATTTCTAAAATTTACAAATATTTCACAATAAAAGTATGATTCAAAATGTGTAACACCCATCGAATTTAAACCCTTTTTACCCTTAAATTTTTCCTATTTTAAAGAATTCAAAACACTCTCAATTTGAAATTTATATATTATTAAGGGTTGTAAATGAAGATGTTTGATTGATAAGTTTTACGATTGAGATTTCATGAGAAAAAAAGGAAAAGACGTCTCGCTTTGGTAGAGAATCCATGGAATTATACCTATTAATAACCCATTCGTAAAAGACTATTCTAGTGAGAATGACCTCATTAAAAACACATAAAACAACATAACAAAGGCGTCTCCCTATGAATTGTAGAAACAAATATGGAGCATGGAAATTCTTTCCATCACACTTACATCCAACCCAATTATGTGAATACAAGTGCAAACTAAGAAACCCACAAAGTAACCATGCAGAATCCATAATCAGAGAACCCCAACCTACAACTACAATAATCAAAGATTTGGGTTCTCAATTTAACTCTTCTACATCATTTCCTAAAATTATTGGGCACTTGGAGGCCATAAATGAAAAAAAATTCAATGTTTGCATACTTTCAAACAGAACAAATTGGGCATTTTATATGCCATAAATTACAATAAGTTTTGGGGTCTCTCTACAGAACACGTCATCACAAAGTTGTATCTAGAAATCTTGCATAATAATAACCATTGTAATATGCCACTCAAAAAGCATATTTTGAAGGCTAAAACCCATTTTATGTTTACTGAATAGCTAGACTACCCACTCCACCATCTCAAAATAAAGGGAAGCTGGATGCTTCTACAAAGGACATGTTACTAGGCTTTAAAGAAATCAAACTCTCTTCCATTGCTTTGTATTGTGTTAGTGTCATAATGATCATACAATGCATGTATACATAAAATTTATAATTTGGTAACGAACAAAAACAAAAAAGCTCAGACGACTTGGAGCAACCCACTATGAGCAAAGATATCTCTTGGAGATATTATAAGTATTATTGATGGTGAGGCTGAGATGAGCAACATAGTCTGCATAAAGAATGAGTTTTTTGGATGTTACAATCCTCGGACCGCATTCATTGTGTAGATATGCCAAGAGCTAGTGGTAAGGTGAAGAAACATAATACCTCCATTAGTGACTAAAGGGTGACCCGACATGTAACGCCCACAATTTTCGACGCACTAAAATGTGTCTAACCTTGTTAATTTTTATGAAAAATTATGGATTTTTTTAAAGGGTTACAATCTAGTGATAAGCATTAACTACATTTGATTAATTCCCGTTATTAATTTAATTTCCACACCATCCTTTAGATATTTAACTAAACATTTTACCTTTAGTTAGATTAATCATTTTTAATGATATCAAGATACCCATGCACAATATCATTTATTTAAATAAATCCCTATAGGAAAATATCATTTAATTATTGATTGATTCATAGTAAATGGGGTTACAACTTATTCTAACCACTAAGTGGCCCCATTCTTAATACCCATACCCTTTTATTTAAATACCATTCCCATAAAAATGTCAACAACTTAAAATTGTAGGGACAATTCTCAACCATTGGATTAGATCTATTAGGGCCCTTAGATCTAGGTTTGACCCAACAAGCCCTAAAATCCTTATGGGATTCTTTTATGCACTTTTTACCCTAATTTATTTTCATTTGCACATTATTATTTTGCATGTTTGGGGAGTGGCGGTGGAGGCCATGAAAGCTTGAGGGGAAACCATGGAGGTTTTATTTTAGATCTAGATTAGCAAATGTGAAGAAACCCTCCCTCTATTTTCTCTCCATTTTATTATTTTATTGCCTCTTGGGTTTTGTGGTTTCTCATTTGAATATATATGTATATTTTTATTTAAAAGGGTAAATAACCAGATTGTTGGTGTGGGTATCCATTTACCCTAGTTTTATTTTTCCTTAGATTTTCAAATTAGGTTTTTATGCTTTTATATTTTAAAAAGAATACAAAAAGTGACCTATATATTATGTTTGCCCATATAAGGTGATTTATTCATATATGTATATATTAATATCAATATTAATATTTATTATTATTAGATAAATAGTGGTTCGACCCACAAACCAGGGCTCTGTGTAATATGAATGCGATTTTAAATAGAGTTGGGTCATTGTTTAATAGAGTTTAGGGTTTATAGGGGGGTCGTTGCCTCCACCCACTCCTATTATTTAAAAAAATATTGGGGTGGGGGTGCCACCACCACCCCATTGTATTTATTTTAATTAAAATGGTTGGGTCGCGGCCTATATGGGCCTCCACTACTATAAACAAATTTAGTTTTTTATATATAGTTTTTTAAAAACAAGCAACTCTAACCCGATTTGCATTTCGGTTCTTAATATTAATATATATTTTGTGTTTTCTTTTATTATATATATATATATATATATAAAGAAAACACAAAATATATATTGAAAGGGTTTTTTTTTCCCAATCAATCAAGCAATTTTCGTGTAACTAAGGTCCATTCGTTTAACTAGTTGTATAAGCACACAATGCAGTTTATATCATTCATAAATATTCATATATGTAAGGTTGTTGGTTTTTATCTTTCCTTTTATTTAAAATAACTACAAAGTAGAGGGTAATCCTTTTTGGTTAACAATGAAGTAAATATTTTCTTTGTTGGTTTTGCAATGTTTAAAAATAAAACAACGATACTCGATATACCACCATTTCAACTACTTGTTTTAAGAGGATGAAAATTATAACATAACTCAAATGTGAGTTCATTTTTCTCTTACAACCAAGATTGTCAAGAATACTTCACAAGGAAACAACATATATTTCAATCCAGAAACCTTTTTTTGTTTAAAAAGAAGACACATGGCAAACTTTTGATTAAATTCTAGATTTGAAAAGAGCTACATTTCCATTATAAAACAACTCCAAAATTTATTCTTTCAACTAATACAATACATGGATTTAAAATTTTCATTTGCAAGAAGCCCATTTTGATACAACTTACAACCTATCCTTTCAACCATTTCCATACCTAGTTTAAAAATCAATTTAAAAGAACTCACTTTTGAATAGAAGTTACAAAAGCCTTCCATTCAAAGGTGGAAACAACATGATAACATTTACAACAATAGGATTCATTCTTTGGTCTCAAATACAAATATCTTCATCTCTTAATCAACTTAAAACTCGATAGCTTTCCTCTTTCATCTCCAAAAAAAAAAAGGAAGGGGGAGTAGGTAACGCTCTCCTCCCAACCTATTCCAAAAAGAAGGAGAAGTCACCCTCCTATTTAGCCACCAAGCCCCAAAATAGAGAAATAAGGGACATTAAGAAACCATGGAAACTTTTACAAAGGCTTCACATTACATACACTCATGCCAACAAAATATGCAACACATACAAGCACAAAATGAAATAGTAACAATATAAAACTTCCCAATACAAAGGGTTAAAATCTAAGCCAAGGGAGAAGAGAAATATGGGAACCACCTCATTTTACCTCCCAAGTGAAATAGTTGTTCCACCCAAATAACCTGCAAGAGCACATCACAAAACACTCACAATATCCTTATCTCTCCCCTTGTAAATATGTAAAATGTGGCAATGTTTTCCTTTTCTCTCCCCATAGGTGGAACACCTTAATCACACTCCCTGCATAATGCATGCCTCACAAATCCATTTTACCTCCCCAATGGTCCAATTTTCTCCCTCCTACACCATCCTTAAGGCCATACTACCCCTAAAACCAAGCCAACACAAACATTCATTCATTTTACCATACAACATACAACAAGTAAAATAAAATACAAGGGTATAGACCCTACCTTTCTATTGCAATAATATTCAATCCACAAGCAAAAAACTCCAATATTTTCCAAGTCCAAGCCAAAAAAAATGCAAGATCCCAAGACAAGAACTCAAACAAAATTCCAAAATATGCAAGTGTATAATGAAACCAAGTAACCTCCAAAACTCCAAAATAACCTACATAAATAAAAAATGAGGAGAGGAGCATGAGGTGGATCCATGTGGGATGCCACATTAATTATCCTCCAATCCACCTCACCAAGTCAAACAAAAAGATCCAAGCTCACAAATGGGTGGGTGAGGATATGACAAGTTTCCTTCCACACACAAATGACTACTCCATACATCAAAGGACACCATTAAAATAATTTATAAGAAAGTACAATTAATTAGCTCTTTACTCTTCCAAAACACATAATGAGACCTAAAATTAACCCCTCACATCATAGGTATAGTTGGTGGGTGAGTTTAAGAGGTATGAGATAAGCTTAACTTGTCCCACAAGCCTCCAAAAGTGGCTCTAAAGTCAAAATTCGAGATTTGAAGGATGGGGTTGAGTACACAACTCAAAATCCAATGAAATCCTTCAAAATTAATAGGATAACAAGGACTATATATCCAAATTAAATGTCCCTTTTTGACATCTCAAATTATCTCAATCACATGATTAATTAACTAAATAGGGTCACAATAATAAAAAATAATAAAGTGAGGATACATCACAATAAATAAATCACATAATAAAAAAAGAAAGAAAGAGGAAAAAGTAACACATAAACCCATGGTCACATTTGAGGTCACCCCCATGGGAACCTCTTAACAAATCAATCAATAACATAATAATATACATGAACTCAAAGTTTCCAAGGTGACCTTCATTACAACATCTAATATTCTTCTATGGTTAGTCTCCTAGCCCCTTCTTGTTTATTGTGATATAATTTCCTACAACAATCAAACAATACCTATTTAGCCTCAAGATTGTATTAAATACATCAATAAATAAAACACACATATATATCATCCAATGACATCAACCATGTAGCTATATAAGAATCATCAAAATTAGGAATTTCTATCAACTATTTGTAACCACTGAACATCTCAATTTTGATAAGTCATAACATCAATAAGATCATAAGGTCAGTCCAAACATATAAATGTAATCATTATCATCAAGGATCCCAAAATGTCAGTATCCAATGAAATATCACTAGATCATCATCTATCAATGTCTGCTAATAGTCCATACAATCTTTAACATGAGTCACAACATATCGATAATAAAACTATCAATACTATCTATTAACATGCTAAATAAAATATGATAAGTGTGTCCATGTCTCTAATCAATAGTAATAAAAATCATAGTAAAATAAGTGTCTAAGAGGAGTGTGCACAATATCCCCTCCCCTTAGACTTGAATTCCTCATGGAAGTCACTAGAAACAAGTGTGGGAATTGGGCTCATAGCAAGGTGGCGTCCTCCCATGTAGATGATGTCTCATTGTACCGATCCCCTTTGGATATGCACATGATCAATCTCTCACCTTCGAAAGCCTATGGTCTGCACTCATTGATGTGCACAAGCTCCACAATAACTTGCCCCTTCTCCTTTATTTGCAATGCAGTCCAATCCAATACAAGAGAAGGATTTGGAATGTATATCCATAATACATAAATATGGAAAACATCATATACATGAGACAAGCTAGGTGGCAAGGCTGAGCAGTAGGCTAAGGGACCAATCCACTCCAAGATCTCAAATGGACCCAAAAATCTTGGAGCTAACTTATAGCCTTTTCCGTAATGTATGTGGCTATTATGAGGTCCGACATGAAGAAAAACCTTCATTCTAACCTAAAAAATGTGGTCAACGCTCCTATGATATGCATACTTCTTCTACCTATCTAGTGCTTCCTGCATTCTCTGTCTAATCAAGACAACTTGATGCTCCATATCGTGTAACATGGCTAACCAAAGAGATACCATATCTTCTAACCTATCCCAACTCAATGGTGTCATGTACACTTTGTCATACAATGCCCGAAATGGTGCCATGCCAATGGAGAGCTGAAAACTATTGTTCTATACAAACTCCACAAGATAAAGGTATTCCTCCCAAAGCACTATTAATGATCCATGACGTACATGAAAACCATAGCCTATAATATCTAGTTCACCTACTTAGTCGACCATCTGTCTCTCAGGTGATAGGCTATACTGAATTTAATTTTCATCCCAAGGGAATAATGGATGGTAGTCCAAAAATGTGAGGTGTACAAAGGATTGAGGTCAAAAATAATCTTCTACGGAATCCCATGAAGTCTTATTATCTAATCCAAGTACACTTATGCCACTACACTAGCTATAAAGGTGGTTTTAAGTGGATAAAAATGAGCCACTTTCGTCAATATATCGACCACGACCATGATTCCGTCATGGTGGTATCTCGACATAGGTAGCCCCTGTATGAAATCTATGGAAATGATGTTCCACTCCGATATAACATATAGGTAAAGAAGGTTATCTAGATGCTGATGCTCGACCTTCACCCTCGGCACTCTAAACACCATGAAAAAAATAGGGTTACATCCCTCGAAGTCTTCTTCGATGATATAAATTTCGTAATTTAGTGTGCATCTTCTTCACTCCTGATGGGATGAATAAGGTACACGATGAGTCTTTTCTAAGATATCCTACCGTAACCCTCCATCTCTAGGTACACAAATATTGCCTGTGTGTCTGAGAATTCCATCTAGATCTAGTTTAAGTCCCTAAAATTCCCTTTAAGGGGTCTCGAGACTCAATCTATACTCTAGTTGAAAGGCATAAGTTGTCGTATGGAAGCTACTGCAAGATCTGCTCCGTAAGTCTATATCCACCAAAGTAGCCTTAAAAAAATGAATCGATGACTCAAAGCATATGTAACCACACTCTCCATCCATTTCACATGCTTTATCTCCATATAATATTCACATAGAATCTCCATCCAATCTTTCGTTGATGGGAATTGAGATTGGGCTATGTGAAGAGGTGTCATAGGCTCAAGTGATCTGTCATGAGAATGAACCTATTGCCTAAATGAAAATGTCACCATCAAACCAAAGCATGAACTACTATTATAAGATAAATGTCATGAGTCGGGTATTTAATATCATAATCCTTGAGTTTTCAAGACTCAAAGGTAATAACACGACCATCCTGTATCAAAAATCCTCCTATCCATGCCAATGAATCATCCGTGTAAACAAAGAAGTCCCTCTGTGGGTCTGACATTGCCAAAATAGGATCTGTAGTAAGGCACTCCTTTAGAGTCTTGACAGCCTACTCATATTTTTCGACCAAATAAACTTCTTTCCTTTCCGCTAAAGGGAAGTGATGGGATGAGAAATACGTGAGAAGTCATGAAATTTTTTCCTGTAGTACCTTGCTAATCCCATAAATTTGCATACCTCCATCACACTAGTCGGCACTAAACAATCAATGATAGCTCTAATCTTGGAAGGATTGATTGTGATACCTTCCCCATATATGATGTGACCTAGATATTGAACCTTTGTCGAAAGAATGCACACTTCTCTAGGTTCCCATAAAGATGTTTCTCTCGAAGACATTGTAGAACCTATAGAAGGTGATCCTCATGCTCATCACATGTGTGTGAGTATATAAATATGTCATCTAGAAAAATGAGCACGAAGTAGTCCAAGAATGTCCTAAATACCCCATTCATAAAACTCATGAATACTACCGGGGCATTCGATAAACCAAATCACACAATTGTGAACTCGTAGTATCCATATCTCATGTGAAAGGCAATCTTATGACTATCTACCTCTACAATCCTAAACTGATGGTATCTTGACTTAAGGTCTATCTTTGAAAACAAAATATCCCCCTTCATCTGATCAAACAAATCGTCAATGGGTGGAAGGGGGTAATGATTCTTGATCATTACTATTTTTACCTATCTATAATCAATACATAATCGTAGGGATCTATCCTTCTTCTTCACAAAAATCAAAGGTGCACCCCAAAGACATACACTAATATGGATTAGGACCTTCTCAAGAAGACCATCCATCTACAACTTGAGCTCATAAAGCTTAGGGTTAGTCATCCTATATGGCTTGTGTGAGATAGGATTTTCTCTAGGAACCAAATCAATATGAAAGTCTATCTCACGTGGGGGAGGTAGGCCAAGTAGCTCGCTAGGAAAAATATATAAAAAATCATACAAAATGGGATGATCATCAAGTGAAGGCCCACTAGTCTCATCCTCGACCTTTCACTAACTGTAATAACATACAACTGACATCCCTGTCGTGCACACCACTTTAGTTGTATAACGGATATAGTGTGAATACAAATGGGCCTCCTAACCCAAACTATCACCGACTCAACACCCAAATCATTAGAAAAATATATCACCTTGTTGTAATAATATACTCTAGCTATGTGTGCGGATAACTAATCTATACCCAAAATGACTCCATAAGAACCTAAAGGGAGGATGCGAAGATCCAAGGTCGTGGTGAAGGGTCCTATGTCAATGCACACTCCTTGACCAAGGAGACCAATGAGATATTGGCTCAGAATCCATCTCAACATCTCAACTATTATGTTGGCTAACTAAAAAAATCCTACATATCTACTAGGATGGACGAATAAAAGAATGAGAAGAGCCTGAATAAAACAAGAGCAAGGTAGAAATATAACCGATACTACCTATAGTCTCAATCAATGTTACTTGATGCTCTTTCGGATGGTTCTCGACCACTCCATAAATCTTGTGACTCTGTGTCATGTCACAACTAAATAGGAAAGAATTCCATTTTGATACAACTTACAATTTCTTCTTTCAACCATTTCCACACCTAGGTTTAAAATCAATTTAAAAGAACTCCAGTTTAAAATACAAGTTACAAAATCCTTCCACTCAAAGGTGGAAACAACATGATAACATTTACAACAATAGGATTATTTCTTTTGTCTCAAATACAAATATCTTCATCTCTTAATCAACTTGCAACTCCATAGATTTTCTCCTTCATCTCCAAATCACAAAACAAGGAAGGGGGAGTAGGCAACACTCTCCTCCCAACATATTCCAATGAAAAGGAGAATTCACCCTCCTCATTAGCTGTTGAGCCCCAACAATAGAGAAATAAGGGACATTAAGCGACCATGGAAACTTTTACAAAGGCTTCACATTACATACACTCTTCTTTAACAAAATATGCAATGCATATAAGAAAAAAACATAATAGTAACAATATAAAACTTCCCAATACAAAGGGTTAAAATCTAAGCCAAGGGAGAAGAGAAATATGGGAAGCAACTCATTTTACCTCCCAATTGAAATAGTTGTTCCACCCAAATAACCTGTAAGAGCACATCACAAAACACTCACAATATCCTTATCTCTCCCCTTGTAAATATGTAAAATGTGGCAATGTATTCCTTTTATCTCCCCATACATGGAACATCCTAATCCCACTCCCTCAATAATGAATGCCTTAAACTCCCTTTTCCCTCCTCAATGGTTCCATTTCTTCCTCCTACACCATCATTAAGGCCATAGTACCTCGAAAACCAAGCTAACACAAACATTCATTCATTTTATGATACAACATACAAGAAGTAAAATAAAATACAAGGGTATAGACCCTACCTTTCCATTGCAAGAATATTCAATCCACAAGCAACAAACTCCTAGATTTTCCATGTCCAAGAAAAACAAATGCAAGCTCCCAAGACAAGAACTCAAGAAAAATTCCAAAATATGCTTGTGTATAGTAAAACCAAGGAACCCCTAAAACTCCAAAATAACCTACATAAATCGAAAAATGAGGAGAGGAGGGTGAGTTGGCTCCATGTGGGAATCCACATTAATTCTCCTCCAAACCACATCACCAAGTCAAACACAAAGACTGAAGCTCACAAATGTGTGGGTGAGGATATGACAAGTTTCCTTCCACACATAAACCAATACTCCATACGTCAAAGGACACCATTAAAAGAATTTGTAAGAAAGTAAAATTAATTAGATATTTACTTTTCCAAAACACATAATGAGGCCTAAAATTAAAACCTCAAACCATAGGTATAGTTGGTGGGTGAGTTTAAGAGGTATGGGAGAAGCTTAAATTGTCCCACAAGCTTGCAAAAGTGGCTTTGAAGTCAAAATTCGAGATTTGAAGGATGGGGTTGAGTACACAACTCAAAATCAAATGAAATACATCAAAATTAAAAAGATAACAAGGATTATCTATCCCAATTAAATGTCCCTTTTTCACATCTTAAATTAAGTCAATCACACGATTAATTAACTAAAAAGGGCACAATAATAAAAAATAATAAAGTGAGGATACATCACAATAAATAAATCACATACTAAAAAAAAGGAAAGAAAGAGGGAAAAGTAACACATAAACCCATGGTCACATTTGAGGTCACCCACATGGAAACATCTTATCAAATCAATCAATAACATAATAATATATATGAACTAAAAGTTTCCAAGGTGAGCTTCGTTCATAACATCGATATTATTCTATAGTTAGTCTCCTAGCCCCTTTTTGTTTATTGTGATATAATTTCCTACAACAATCAAACAAAAATTATTCGCCTCAAGACCTCTTTAAATACATCAATAAATAAAACACACATACATATCATCCAATGACTTCAACTACGTAGTTATATCATCATCATCAAAATTAATAATTTCTATCAACTATTTGCAATCACTGAACATCTCAATTTTGATAAGTCATATAACATCAATAAGATCATAAGGTCGGTCAAACATATAAATGTAATCATCATTGTCAAGGATCCTAAAATGTCAGTATATAATGAAATATCACTAGATCGTCATCTATCAATGTCTGCTAATAGTCCATACTATTTATAACATGAGTCACAACATATCGATAATAAAAATGTCAATACTATCTATTAACATGCTAATTAAAATATGATAAGAGTGTCCATGTCTCTAATCAATAGTAATAAAAATCATAGTAAAATAAGTGTCTAAGAGGAGTGTGCACAATATCTCCCTCCCCTTAGACTCGAATTCCTCCTGGAAGTCATTGGAACAAGTGTGGGAACTGGTCTCATAGCAAGGTGGTGTCCTCCCATGTAGCTGATGTCTCATTATACTGATCCCATTGGATGCACACCTGATCAATCTCTCACCATTGAAAGCCTAGGGTCCTTCATTCATTGATGTGCAAAGGATCCATAATAACTTACCCCTTATCCTTTACCCGTAATGCATTCCAATCTAATACATGAGAAGGATTTGGAATGTATATAAATAATACATAAATATGGAAAACATCATGTACACAAGACGAGTTGGTGTAGAAAGGCTAAGCGATAGGCTAAGGGACAAATCCACTCCAAGATCTCAAATGGACCCACAAATCGGAGCTAACTTGTAGCCTTTTCCATAATGGATGGGCTATTATGAGGTATGACATGAAGAAAAACCTTCTTTCTAACCTCAAAAATGTTGTCAACTCTCCTCTGATATGCATACTTCTTCTACCTATCCTATGCCTCCTCCATTCTCTATCTAATCAAGACAACCGATGCTCCATATCTTGTAACATGGCTGACCCAAGAGATACCCTATCTTTTAACCTATCCCAACTCAATGGTGTCCTATAATTTTTGTCATATAATTCTGAAATGGTGCCATGCTTTGATGGAGCTTTGAAAACTATTGTTATGTGCAAAATCCACAAGATAAAGATATTCCTCCTAACATGATTCATGATCCATAACGTGCATGAAAACCATAACCTATAATATCTAGTTCACCCACTCGGTCGACCATTTGTCTCCAAATGATAGCTTCTACTTGAAGTTAATGCTCATCCCAAGGAATACTAGATGGTAGTTCAAAAATGTGAGGTGAACAAAGGATTGAGGTCACAAATAATCTTCCAGGGAATCCCATGAAGTCTTACTATCTAATATAAGTACACTCGTGGCATTGCACTAGCTATAAGGATGGTTTTTAGTGGAGAAAAATGAGCCACTTTCATCAATCTATGCACCATGACCATGATCGCATTGTGGTGGTATGTTGATGTAGGTAGCCCCACTATGAAATCAATGAAAATGGTGTTCCATTTCCACTATGGTATAGCATACGGGTAAAGAAGGCTAGCTGGATGTTGATGCTCAAGCTTTCACCCCTTACACTCTAAACAACGAGATACAAATCTGGCTATATCCCTCCAAAGTCTTCTCCAATGATATAACTTTATTAATGTAGCGTGCATCTTCTTCACTCCTGGATGGGATGAATAAGGTGCATGATGAGCCTTTGATAAGATATCCCACCACAACCGTACATCTCTAGGTACATAAATCTTACCTATGTGTATGAGAAGTCCATCTGGATCTAGTATAAGTCCCTCAAACTTCCCTTTAAGGGGTCTCTGAGACACAATCTATGCTCTAGCTAAAAGGTAGATGCTGTCGTAAGGAAGCTCCTAAAAGATCCTGCTTTATAAGTCTGTATCCACCGAAGTAGTTGTTGATGCAAAATCACAACACCTCCCAAATGGCCTCAGATCTGAGTGGGGCATTCGGTGTAACTACATAACATGGGACCATCTCTCAAGGTGTGGGACTTGCAGACTTGAGATGGCCCTCGGAGATAGTCGACTTGTAATTCCTAATCCTAATGCTAAATTACGTCTAAGGAAGGAAATGTGATTATCTACTCCTAATCTAACAATTCCAAGGAGACAGGAGAGAGAAAACATAAAATAAAGGGATCCTAAACTTCATAGGTGATTGCACCAAGAAAAGGGGGTGGCTGGTCACAATCTTATCTACTTGAAATGGAGAGAGGTGAGAAAAGGAGAGGGTGGACAAGATGCATCACAGACCAGAGATAAAATTCACATAGAACACCACTTCAAACCCATTAAACATAACTCCCAGAACCTGCAATAGACATCAGAAGTATGCACAATATACCCTACAATGATGAGAGGTAAGAAGAGACAATAAAATAAGGAAGGATGGAAAAATGCATCACAAAACAAATTTTATTGCTCCATGAGTTCACACAATACATCATTAGTGGGAAAGAGGCAAGAAAATGCCATTACAGAGCCAAGAGAGGAGGCTTAAGCTCCACATTCAACCGAGTTAAGAAAAGAGAGGGGGTAGGAGAGAAAAGATGACCAAACTTTAGAAATATTCCCTCTTTTACAATATATAGAAGAATAAGAGAAGGAGAGAGGGAAAATTTGAATCCTTCTTCAACCACCCCTATAATGCATTGAATCCACCTACTCCAACCACTCCAGAAAGCATTGAAATCTACCTATAATAATGATGGGCTTCACTGCAAGACCCATGCCTCCATGTGATATTCCTTTTTGGGAAAGAAAGGATTCCATTCTTCATCATGGCGATAGGTGAGAGACTTGATAGCCTCGAAAATGGTAGACTAGATCATTAATGGTGGCAGGTGAGTAGCAGGCATCGGGATCTCTCTAAAACATCCCCTCCCACTCGATTATGAGCTTTTGATCGAAAGATATGGCCACTTGAAGGTACTTTGGGTCAGAGTTTGTTCACGCATCTCCACATGGTGGCCTCGTGCGTCTCGAGGTTTCACCCCCTCCTCTACACTCTTGAAGTTTGCCAAATCGACATGTGGCACTATCGTCGTGGGCCTACTCTATTTCCTTTGTATTCTTCCTAAGCCCCTGTTGGTAGAGACACTGTGCTGACCCGAGACACATGGAGAGCTGGCACATGTTTGGGGACCGATTTTAGATTCACCTCTTGAATGAGCATAGAAGAGACACATGGCTCCTTCTTCGCCTCGCCTTATGCTTAGCGATTAAATGGCGGTTCTATCCCCCTTTTGACTTCGGCCTTGTGTCGAGCTGTAGTTGTTTGGGGACCACCTCTAGATTTTAACCTTGAAGATGAACCGAGCAGATGCATGGAGGCTTCCTTTAGCCTATCTCGAGTTTGGAATTTTTGACGGTCGGTGTCCCCTTTTCAGACTTTGGACACATGGAGGGCTAGTGCTAGTTAAGGATATTTATTTACATCGCACCTTTGAAATTGTGCCGATGAGACATGTGGCACCTTCCACGGCTCTTCTCTATCTCCCTCGTGTTCTGACCAAGTCCTTTCTATTTGACAAAGGATTTATGTCTAACCGAGACATGTGGAGGCTTCCATTGACTATGCGATACTTAGCCAATTTAATGGCCGACTTTGTCTCCACTTGGACCCCTGGCCATGTGGTGAGCCCGTGCACACTTGGGGACCTTGCCTTCGATTTGACCTTTGGAGATGCACCATTTGGACATGTAGAGGCTTCCATTGGCCCTTCCATACTTAGCTAATTCAATGGATGGCTCTGTCTTCTTTTCGACACTGGGACACTTGGAAAGCCTATGCTCATTTGGGGACTGTCTCTTGTGTCTCACTTCTGAAGTTGCACAAAGGTGACACGTGGAACCCTCCATGGGTCTGTGACTTTTCAACAGCTGATGAGACCCCCTTTTAGACCCTGACTACATGGCAGGCTGGCACTTGTTGGGGACCACCTTTTTGGCTTGACCTTCTGAGATGCGCCGATGAAGCACGTGGAGGCTTCCATTGTCTCTTCTTTCCTTAGCCGATTCAATGGTCATCTCTACCTCCACTTGGACCCTTGGCTATGTGGCGAGCCCGTGCACACTTGGGGACCCGCTCTTGATTATTGTCTTGAATTTGTGCCATTGATACACGTGGGGGCTTCCGTTGACTCTCTTATACTTAGCTAATTTAGGGCCTCGAGTGAACACTTCCTTTCTCCATTTTTATCCTATGCATTCTAATCTCCTTTGACACCATTGGCATCCTTCACCAACCCTACCCCTTCATTGTTGGATTTGGAATGTGGGCTCACATGACTATGAATCGGCCCTTCCGATTTTATTCTCTTTGGGGTCATGTTTGATCAATTTTTCCGAGGGGGAAATATTGGGATAACAATTTGGTGACTCACGGGGACATTTGCCTACTAGATGAAGAGACCAATAGCCTTGTAAGTATCCATTGGGCATGGAGTAATAAATGAGATCCTAGTACTGATCTTGTCCCAGAAACCGTGAGCACGCTGCTTGCGCTTGGTGACCATGAGCTTGCCCCACTGTCCAATCTCTCAATTTTGATAAGAAAATATTGAAAATGAGGTTCTGAGAGTAGAAAATTAATGACTTGGGGCTTTCACCTATTCTAGAAATAGACCGTGGGCACACTAAACTGTATAGTGATACAACCTTGGGGCAACACAACACCACAACACCACTATGTACAAAACTGAAAATCATACACACCCTAAGTGGGATATGTAGAGTGTGTGAAAGCACTTCTTCTACTGAAAGAAAATATACCTACTCTACACTAACTAGAAGTAAAGGGGAATCAAACAAATCCTTCAAATAAAAGGGAGAAGTAGCTTCCCTTCCTTACAAATTGTGACGATGTAGTTGATTTGGTGCTGAACATGGTTGAAAATGAGAGTAAAAAACCACCTTACAGATGGTGTTTTTCCCTCCTCAAAGTATCAACAAACTGAATGTACACCTCCTGGGTTGTTCTACGCTTGGATTTGGGAGGTGTTGCTGTTGACCTTTGGTGCTTTGTAGCTCAACCTCATGCTTTGAAATGAGCATGACTGGTGGAAACTCTTGGTGGAAGGTTCTTGTGGTTGAAGGATGAATGATGGGGTAGTGAAAGTTGTAATTTCTATGGGCCCCTCCTCATCAAAACATTCCTCCAAGTCTGATAGGAAATCAAACTCTTTGATGTCCTGCTGCAAGTGTGGATTGCATGAGGGGAATGAAGTCATGACTACACAACTTCATAAATGGAAGAAGATGGAAGATGTGGAAAGATGAATGGATGAAAATGGATGGGAGAAGGTCTGTAACTCAGAGGATGGGTTGTTGACCAGATGGAGTCACCGAGATGTGCTTGAAAGTTCCTCCAAAGGCTATAATCTTCACTAAGAGCACATCGAACCTGATGAAGTGAAGTGGTAAGGTGCTTGAACTGTCCCATTGGGCATGCCAAAATGTTGATGTAAAATCATAGCACCCTCCGAATGGCCTCAGATTTGAGTGGGGCATCCGGTGTGATTTGCATAACATGGGACCATCTCTCAAGATGTGGGACTTGTGGACTTGAGATGGACCCTCCAGATAAATTCGAATTCTAATTCCTAATCCTAATGCTAAACTACTTATAAGGAAGGAAATGTGATTATCTACTCCTAATCTAACAATTCCAAGAAGACCTAGAGAGAGAGAGAGCATAAAATAAAGGGATCCTACACTACAGAGGTGATAGCACCAAGAAAAGGGGGTGGCTAGTCACAATCTTAGCTTTCTCGAAAAGGAGAGAGGTGAGAAAAGGAGAGGGTGGAAAAGATGCACCACAGAACAAAGATAAAATTCACACAGAACACCACTTCAAACCCATTAAACACGGCTCCCAGAACCTGCAATAGACATTAGAAGTATGCACAATATACCCTACAATGATGAGAGGTAAGAAGAGACAATAAAATAAGGAAGGATGGACAAAATGCATCACAAAATAGATTTTATTGCTCCATGAGTTCACACAGTACATCATCAGTGGGCAAGAGGCAAGAAAATGCCATTACAAAGCCAAGAGAGGAGGCTTAAGCTCCACATTCAACCCGAGGGGAGAAAAAGAGAGGGGGTAGGAGAAAAGATGACCAACCCTTAGAAATATGCCCCTCCTTTACAATATATAGAATAATAAGAGAAGGAGAGAGGGAAAATTTGAATCTGCTATAACCACCCCTATAATGAATTGAATCCACCTACTCTAACCACACCAGAAAGCATTGAAATATACCTGTAACAATGATGGGCTTCACTACAAGACCCATGCCTCCATGTGTTGTTCCTTGCTGGGAAAGAAAGGAGTCCATTATTCATCATGGAGATAGGTGAGAGACTTGATAGCCTAAAAAATGGTTGACCATATCATTAATGGTGGTAGGTGAGTAGCAGGCACATGGAGCTATCTAAAATGTCCCCTCCCGCTCGATTCCAAACTTTTGATCGAAAGATATGGCCGCCAAAGGTACTTTAGGTGTGGAGTCTATTCGTGCATATCCATGTGGTAGCCCTAGGCATCTCAAGGTTTTCCCCCTCCTCTACACTCTTGAAGTTATGCCAGACTAACACGTGGGCACCGTCCCCGGTCATACTCTTTTTCCTTTGTATTGTTCCTAAGCCCCTATTGGTGGAGAAACTATACCTGACACGAGAAACATGGAGATCTAGCACATGTTTGGGGACCTCTTTTGGATTTTCCTCTTGAAAGAGTGCCGAAGAGACACGTGGCTCCATCCGCTACCTCATCTTATGCTTAGCTGATTCAAAGGCTAGTTCTTCCCCCCTTTTGACTTCTAGCCATGTGGGGAGCCTACACTTTTTTGGGGAATGCTTCAGATTTTAACCTTGAAGATGCGTCGAGGTGACATGTGGAGGACTTGGATTTTAAACACAATATCCCCCTCCATCCGATCAAACAAATCATCAATGCATGAAAGGGGTAACAATTCTTGATCATTACTTTGTTTACCTATCTCGTAATCAATGCATAATCATAGTCATCCATCCTTATTCACAAAAATAACAGGTACACCCCAAGGAGATACACTAGGATGGATTAGGCCCTTCTCAAGAAGGAAATCTAGTTGCAACTTGAGCTCACTAAGCTCGTGGTTAGTCATCCTATATGGCGTGCGTGAGATAGGATTTTCTCTAGGAAAAAATCTATATGAAAATCTATCTCACGTGGGGGAGGTAGGCCAGGTAGCTCACACGGGAAAAACATCTAAAAAATCCTATAAAATGGGGTGATCATCAAGTGAAGGCCCACTAGTCTCATCCTCTGACCTGTCACTAACTGTAATAGCATACAATTGACATCCCTATCACACACACCACTTTAGCTGCATAACGGATATAGTGCGAATATAAATAGGCCTCCTAACCCCAACTATCACCGACTCAACACCCAAATCATTAAGAAAAGATATCATCTTGCTGTAATAATATATGTTACGTCTATGTGTAAATAACCAATACATACCCAAAATGACTCCATAAGAACCCAAAGGGAGGATGTGAAGATCCAAGGTCATGGTGAAGGGTCCTAGGTCAACTACACACTCCTTGACCAAGGAGTCAGTGAGATCTTGGCTCAAGAATCCATCTCAAGGTCATAATTATGTGACCCTTCTAACCACCACAATCCTACATCGTTCTACTAAGGATGAAGAAATAAAATAATTAGAATAGCATGAATAAAACAAGATAGAGATAGAAATACCACCGATGTTACCTGTAGTCTCAATCACTTTTTCTTGATGCTCTTCTTGATGGTTCTCAACCATTGCATAAATCTTGTAACTCTATGCCATGTCACCAACTATAGTCTCAGAAATAGGTCCCTTACCCTTTTTATCAGGGTTTATGCAGACACTCTCTCCAATGATGCACCTATACACCGCATCCAAAAGCAACTAGCTGGTCCCCTCCAATGAAAAGATAATCCTCCAACTACCCCAGTATTCTACACTGTAGACCCTAATGATCATGACATAGACCGATGTGGTGGTGTTGATGAGCTCCAGGTAACTGAGAACTGGATGTTGCGTGTGTCCTGATGGGTCCTTTAGGAGGATACACCATACTCCACCCTGTTTGTGCATCATATCTCTATGGAGGCCTAAAAGGTGGGTGGGTGCACTCTCTTTGCTATAGTGGTTGAAAGGAGGACTCTTCGGATCCATTTCCACCATGAGGAGGAGGATGCCCCCTTAAACTGACTATCCTACATTTTCTAAATGCAGCTCCTTACTCTATCTCTAGCATGCTCTATCTTCCCCCTATTCTCCTCTAAAATATAGGCCTTCTCAATGACTCTGCTAAAGTCTGTGGACAATGCATACTCATTTCCCCTCCCCAATGTAAGGTCAAGCCCCCGATGAACCAGTGCACTCTAACGTGATAATCCTGCATGTACTCCACATACTCAAGAAAATCCAATAACCTTCTCTTGTACTCAGCCACTGTCATAGATTCCTGTCACAGATTATGAAGCTCATCAATCCATAGCTGGATGAATCATCTATATATCTACCTACTCTTTAATCACTCCTCAAAGATCCCCCAAGTCACTGAATCTAAATCCAAGTGGATCTTCTACTCATCTTTCCTCTGTAAAACACTAACCCTGTATCTCGGTAAATGTATAACAACATGAGGCTTTGTGTTTCTAGTACATGGGCATAACTTGAAGCATCGATCAAGCTAATGAAACTAAGAATCTTCTGAAATCTTCTTATATCACCGGTATAGTGGGGCAGATGAAGCTTCAGTATCTCTCAAATATGATCAGCCATAAAAAGTCTTCCTTCCTCTAGGTCTCTCCTTATGGCCATCTCTTTGTCTAGGGATCATAGATCTCTCCCTATGTCCCACAACCCTATCTCCATGTCTTCTCTGAGGTGAATATGGTATATATAACTCCACATGGGATTTCTCCGCCTTATGCTCCTCACTGTGTCATAGAGGGTGTTGAGCCTCATGTGATGGCTCCTTTCATCTTTGACTAGGTTGTCCTCCAAGAAAACCTCCACATATAATGACATTGACATATTGTAATGTCTGTAGTATCTTTGATAATATAGGGGTGACTTCCTACTCTGGGGTTTGTCCTTATAACTCAACGTGCAAGAACCCCTCATTTGGTACATGCCTCCTACACAGACCAAGGCAAGAGTTAATTCTTCATCATCTAGGTTTGGTTTGGTTTACTAAATTTTCCACATTTTAACATATAAGGAAATCTTGTGTTTTCTAGGTGTAGGTTGTGCTAGGTTCACTCGTTGCATTTCATATTGGTCGAGGGTCCAAGTGTTGAACCCACGACTCTTATACCAAGAGTAACGCCCACAATTATAAATGCACTAAAATGTGTCCAACATTATTAATTACTTAGGAAAAATTACTGATTTTTTAAAAAAGGGTTACAAGAGTGATAAACATTAAGCACATTTGATTAATTCCCATTATTAATTTAATGTCCACACCCATCCTTTGGATATTTAACTAAACATATTACCTTTATTTAAATTAATCCTTTTAACAATATCAAAATACCAATGCACAATATCATTTATTTAAATAAATCCCTATAGGAAAATCTCATTTAATTATTGATTAATTCATAGTAAAGAGGGTTATAACTTATCCTAACCACTAAATGGTCCCATTTACTCAATACCCATACCCTTTTATTTAAAACTCATTCCCATAAAAATGTCAACAACTTAAAATTATAGGGACAATTCTCAACCATTGGATTAGATCTATTAGGGCCCTTAGATCTAGGTTTGACCCAACAAGCCTCTTATCTCTTGAAAGTGCACCCTGTTGAGAGAGATGGCTGCAGGTTTTCTAGGCTTGCGAATTTTATCTCTCTCTTTCGTAGATACAATGGAAACACCTCGGGTTTTGGGCATACCTATTTTGAGGTGAGTCTCCGATGTAATAAGGCTGGTTCCTTGTCAATGTATCCTAAACTGATTTTTTGGGGTTTAAGGGTTCCATAGATACAATGAAAATTGCTTCAAAGCACTCATATATCTAAAATAGTCCTCTCCTTCGTGCTTTTCCAAGGCACACAATATATAGCCAAATTAATTCACCCACCCTTCCTAAAAATAGAATAGGGTTATACTCGCCCATGCATCCTATTTTTAATCCTATATCTATTAATAAATAAAGGACTAAAATAAAGCAAACTAATACAAAGAGGCATTAATAGCCTTTGATTACATACAGTCAAATTGAAGTTGACTATTCTATTTTAAGAAAATAATGGGTGAATAATAAATATTGCTTGATGAGCAAGACTCCTTCCTTGTGCATGTAATTATGTCCTTTTGTTGATTTGTCCTTTTGTGAAGGCATGTAAAAATACTCCTGTGTATTGAGCTAAATCACAAATACAATAGTTTTAATATTTTAAATTAATTCATCCAAATATCCACTTAATGGGGACCACTTCCGAACTCAATTTCTGATGTTGACATTCCTTGTCCTCTAGTGGTCACATGGATAACACATTGTAAATCATCTCCAATCCATTAAATAGTGGGGACCACATTTGCAGTTCAGTAATAGTCTCACCATGGTTTGGCCAATCTTGTGGACTTAGAAAATTACTATGGTTTTAAACACATGACAAGGGGCACTTTGTAAAAGGGACACCATATTACATTTGGTCACCTTTGTATACCACATTGGTATATTATAAGGTCACGCCACCTTTGTAATTTTCACTACCTTATAATTTACTTGTTCGGATTTTTATTTTGAATAGTACTTGATGACTATAGGTTAAACCTTACCTTTTGAGTGATCATTGTTATTGGCATTCCATCATGGTGTTGGACTATAGTTTGGAATCCTTTTGATAAGTCAATGCAATTAATTTAAAAGACATGGGGAAAAACCCCTCTCCATGATGACTCACCCCTTCCATTTGAATTGTCGGTGACATCTAACTTAGGTCGAGTTTGCTTTGAAATTTGGTGATTGATTCAGGCCATTGATTGGTTTCCTTTTTTATCTGTAGCTATTGATTTTGACCCTCGATTAGGGTTTATGACTTGACGTTTAATGTGGTAGTTGTCACTGTAACCATGGTGGTTTTTTTGAACTTTGTATTGATCTTTGATCATTGATTTTGGTACTTGGTTGAACATTGAACGTCGATGCTAACTCAAGAGTGAGTTTGGTTAAGTTATGGTTAAGTTGGGTGAGTTAAATCAACTCAAACCCCATCATTCTACTTATTTGCATGTAGAAAATTTTTAGGCGAGCCACGGAATTTTACTCAATGCCATTGTTGAAGTCTGTGAGCTTGGTTCTTTTGCACAAATGATCACCTATTTCTCTATGGTATTTGTATCATTGTTTTTTTTAAGAAAGGTGTTCGTGGCTTTATGTTTCTGTTATCTCCTGATTGTATATTGATCATCCCAAGATTTGTAAGGGTTTTCTTTGTTTTTGATATTTCCTGGTGTTGTCTTTTGTCCACATTATTGTTTCCTGAGTTCGATTCATTTTTCTGAGTAATATTTGGCTTGGATTTATTGTTTTTAGCTTCTGCGGAGCTATGCGAGGTTTCTCTATAGACACCATCTCTTTTCTCTTGAGATATGTAGATTTGTCTTTGAAACCTTGGTTGGAATTCAAGGTTGAGTTGCATTCTTCATTGTATTCACTCTGTCAGAGCTTTTTGAGAAAGATGGTTGTGGGTGTTTTCCGCCATGAGTGGTTATAGGTGAGCTAATTTTCTCTTGCACACATACACTTCTATTTTCATTTTCTTCCTTGGATATATCACTGAAACTCTTGAAAATATTTGTGGGTTCTGTGATTTCTTGCTCCTTCTTGACTCCCGAGTTTGAAACTTCTCATGGGCATATGGATTTCTTGCTTCATCATTTAGTTGCTTGAAATTTTTAATTGTTTGATTATAAATGGTGAGTTCTTATCTGTTACTTTGATTTCTTGATACCCATTAATGGGTTTTTGGTCTCTGGCTAGGAGCTATACCCTTCTCACTCTGATACTGCAACTTGAAACTGATTTCAAATGGAATAATGAATTTATGAAATAATTCAATATTTCATTAGCTTGGATATGAATGCATTTCTGATTCAAATTTTGTACTTTTGTATTGTTTTCTCTATTGAATGGTGATAAACCGAAATCATGGAAGTATCAACTTTTCTCGCCTCTATTCTCTGACTTGATTATTTGGGTTTGAGCTATTGAGATTCTGATCTATTATTGTAAACGCCATCTTTGGTTTCTAGTTTGTTCACTATGTATTGTGCCTGAACAGAGTCACCATAATTTGATGCTTATTAGGGTTTCTATATTTCTTCATATTTGGGTTCTAATTTGTATTGTGGGTACTCGTATTTTTTTGTGTAAAAGGCACCTTGGCCATTGTATTTAGAGCTAAAGCTCACATTTTTCTCTGATTTTCTTTTTGAATATTTTGATAAGGGTATCTACTACTGGCCCTCGGTATGCATGTGTCTCTTATTAGAAGCTTTTTCTCGATCAATAATTGATAATTTTCTTGAAACCCTAGATATTATGCATTATGTTTTGTATTCCATCTTCTTTGTACTTGCTGAATGACTTTGAATGGCTTGGCCATGAACATTTTCTTGCACTCTATTTCCTTTTTGAGCTCCTTTGGGTTCCTTCTAAGAATGATCTGGAGCATTCTTTGTCTTGTTCTTCATTCTCTGGGACCCTAGACCTTCATTGTTTTGATCTCTAAAACTCTGCTCTTGAGGCTAATAATATTTTCTAAAAAGTTGAAAATCCACTTCATACTATCTTAAGTTTTGCACTACCTAATTCGATTCAACCTTGGCCCTTTGTTGTTTGGATGAGTGTATCAGAGTCATCAAAAACTTCTATCTCCTAAACATGTCCACTTACTTCCTCTCGTATGTCCATAACAAAATGTTTCCAATCTTGTACCTGACCATTAAGTTTTAAACATCTGAAACAATGCTTTTGGTATTCAAACTGTACCTATATGATTACCCTTTCTTAAAGCATGATTGTCTGAAAACGGGTCTCATTCAGTGTGTTGTAACTTTCCTTTTCAACTTACTCATCTAACCATGATTGTCCTTTAAGTCCTGAATATGATATATCTTTTGTACAAAAGTTTCCCTTTCATTTAAGAAACTATAACTCCATGAATCCAATATATATTATTCTATTGAAGTGTTGCAATATTTTATTGTACCTACAAAACTGTGAATCATGCATTTAATCTTAGCTTTGAAGCTATACATTGTAGCATTTTGTGGACTTGATATTTGCTTTATTTGAAAACTATACTTCTAGAATGGCTGAACTTTGTAGTATTATCTTAAGACTTCATGTAATCTAATCTCTCTAATTAACTTCAGCCTTTAAATTCTGACTCTTCTTCTTCATTTATAATCTGGAAAATTTACTTTTATTTGCAAGTTTTTCCTCTATTCTATAATGAAACATCTTCTATTTCTAGAATAGCTACTGAAATTTGAGTTGCATTCTTCCTTCATTCCATCATGTACTTATGACTCATCTACTTCATGTACCATAGGATAGAAGTTATTGAACTCTGTAATCTTTATCCATAGTGAGGATTGTAAGACATGATTTATTTATTCTTGAATGCAACCTGTATCTGTACACTTGAGAAAAAAGTTAGAAAATAATTAGGATTTTTGGCCTCTCTTATGTCCATGTTTTTTCCTTTTCTTCTCTTTATTTCTTTCCGAGTGAGTAAATCATGTATATTATTTGATCTTGAAGTAATATATATCTCTGTTATTAAGAGATCCATTTGCATGAATTAGGACAATATAGGTATATGGATTAACCCTGAGCTCGTAACTGATGATTTTCTCTTTTCTATTTTAGGTATGGTGCTTTCAAAAATGAAGATGAAGAGGGAAAAAGCTGAAGATGAGGATGCATCAATTGAAGGAAAAAATTCAAGGCAATGATGGGTTCACTCATACTCCTTTATTTTCTCTTTTATGCATGTGTACCTCTTATTTCAGTAGTTGTACTTTACTTTCTAGTTACATCCCATGGCTTGTGTGGGAACATTTGAAATTCTTTATGAATAAAACATTGAATTGTGAAATTGAGTTGTGTATTTCTTTCTGCATTTATGCTTTCTGATATGGATTGTATGATGAACTAAACAAACCAATAATATAATTGAATGTCTTAATCATGAAGGAAAGAACATTAAAGAATACCTGTAATATCTAGTAATGAACTTTGATTTATGTAATCTGCAGTCTTGATTGTTGCTTCAAAACCTAACACTTTATCTATTCTATAATTCGGTGTCTTCATCAAGGAAACACAACTATCCTTAGGGGCTTTGTGGTCTTTTGCTGAAGATATCATGAAATTGCAAACTATGTGATCTGTTATGTTTTGTAACATCACACTTAGCAGCTAAGATTTCATGTAATCATTAATTAATTCAACAATAACAATATTTTCTGAAAGAAACTCCCCTAGCTTAGGTATACTTCACCAATGCTATCCATCTTATGAAGTTTCGAGTTGCCCATTTTTGCACAAGTGCAAAAATTGTCAACAAAGCCCTAAAATCCTTATGGGATTATTTTATGCACTTTATTACTCTAATTTATTTTCATTTTCACATTTTTGTTTTGAAGGTTTGGGAGAGTGGAAGTGGAGGCCATTAAAGCTTGAGGGGAAACCATGGAGGTTTTCTTTTAGAACTAGATTAGCAAATGGGAGGAAACCCTCCCTCCATTTTCTCTCTATTTTATTATTTTATTTCCTCTTAGGGTTTGTGGTTTCTCATTTGAATATGTATGCATATTTTAAAAAAAAGGAAAACAACTAGATTGTTGGTTGTGGGTATCCATTTACCCTTATTTAATTTTTCCTTAGATTGTATATTTGTGAATGTTTACATTCATGCTTATGTATATATAAATGCTTTTATATTTTAAAAGTAGGGTTTTGTACAAAAATAATATGTAGCCTGTATATTACGTCGTCCCATACAGGAAGATTTATTCATTTACATATATATATCTATATATATATATTAATATTAATATTTATTATTATTAGCTAAATACTGGTTTAGCCTACAACCAGAGCTCTATGTAATATAGTTTCGATTTAAATAGAGTAGGGCCACTATTTAATAAATATTAGGGTTTATATTAGGGGGTTTCCCCACCCCACTCCTATTATTAAAAAATGATTGGGGTGGGGTGCCATCTCCACCCCATTGTATTTGTTTTAATTAAAATGGCTTGGCCATGGCCCATACGGGCCCCCATTACTATAATTTTCTTCTTATTTTATATATAGTTTGTTTTATAAAAACAAACCCTAACCCGATTATACATATGGGTTCCTTTATATATATTTTATTTTTGTGTTATTATTTTATATTTATATATATATTAATATTATGTTTGTATATATATATATATATATAATATATATATATATATATATTATAGATATTTTATAAATGTATATATATTATATACATACATACATACATTTATATATTTATATATATTCCAAATGTATATATATTTATACATATTTTTTATTTGTAGCAATTTTTTTAGCTCCATTCCTTTAACTAGTTGGATAAGGGCACATGAGTATATCATTTCTAAATATTCAAATATGCAACGTTGTTGGTTTTGCCATTCCTTTCATTTAAAACAACTACAAAGTAGAGGGGAATCATTTTTATTAACAATGAACTAAAAATTTTCTTTGTTGGTTTTGCAATATTGTAAAAATAAAACATCTATACTAATATTGAATGGAAATCCTACTCTAAATAGACACTTTAGGATTTTCAATAAAAATGTTCAAAAAAACATACCATTCATAGGAATGGGAAGTTCTCTCCATTCACCTCGAGAGATGAAAAGCATTGTGTTCTTTACAAGCTAAAATCATGTAAGGACCACTTCAGATTGTATCACACTTCGTGTGTCTTCCTAGCTTTTGCACGATCAACATCCCACTTTAACGCAATATCTCCTTCATTGAAGATTCTGAATTTGGATTTCTTATCAAAAGTCTTCTTCATCTGTTTCTGATTCTTTTCCACATTTAAATGATATTGATCTCTTAGCTCTTGTAATTCCATTAATTCGCATCACGAACCTCTGATGGTTCATTTTCAAGCAGATCCATTTGATGCAGCAAATATAATGTGGGTAACTCATTTGAAATAGGAATTCTTGCTTCTCTTTCATAAACAAGCTTATACGGTGAATTGCCAACTGATCTTTTAGAGTCACTCTATCATCCCAAAGTGCTGAATTCAACATTAGATGCCAAGGTCTCTCGGTTATCTTTGAGTGTTCTTTTGATGATCCTAAAATATTCTTGTTAATACTTTCAACTAACCCATTACCTTGTGGGTAATAGTTAGATGAAGAACTTAGATAAATTGCATGATTAATAGCCAAATCAGTTACCTTTGCACCAAAAATGCTAAAGCATTATCGATATGATAGTTGTTGGAACACTAAAATGTAAAATATACCTTCATAAAAGGATAGTATCGAAATTTCATTTGCATCTTTAAAGGCTATTGCTTGAGTCCATCTTGTAAAGTAATCTGTGCAGTCAAAAATCCACTTGTGTCCTTGTGATGAAAATGGGTTTATCATGCCAATAAAATCAAGGCCCCACTGCATAAAATGTTGATCAACTGAAATAGGTTGTAAAGGAAGAGAATCTAAACGTTCTTTTCAACAAAGAAAGCACATTTCTTAGACTTCCTAATCCATTTGAATCAATCCTTAAATATATTGGGCTAATAGTAACAAGATTTCATAATTTTTAAGGCTGTGGTACATGCTACGAAATGACCTCTGTAGGTCCTTCGTGGAATTCTGATAATAATTGCTAAATTTTTTCATAGTCAACACATCGCAACAAGATTCCATTTATATCCCTTTTGAATAATACACCATCAATGAAAATATAGGGTACATCTTATAATCTAAAATACCTTCGTTTATTCTTATCCATACCTTCCGGATAGATGCCATGTTGTAGATAGTTAACTAAATCGGTCATCCATCTTGATTCCTGGACTTCTTGAGCAAGTTCAGGTTGCTGATTTTTTGGCTGAACCATAATGTTTGATTGTTGATACGTAATTTCATCATGCTATTTTGAATCTTCAAGTTCTAAGTTTGTTGTTTTTCCATATCAGCAATTAGATGTTCACACAATCCTTTTCCTTAAACTATCTTCGCAATACTAATATCAAAATCATATTCCATGACCTTCATTATCCAGCCTGATCTTTTCTCATTCAATTATTTATTTAACAAGAAAAATTTCACACTTGGATGAGCAATAAGAACATGATTTTTTTGTTTGAAAGCATGTACTTAATTTTTTTTAGCCCTCTGACTACTGAAAGTACGTGTTTTTCAAGAAATGTGTACCTTGTTTCGTAATTGTGCAAGCTATGTCCAAAGAAAGCAATTGGTTGTTCAACATTTTCATCATTAACTTGAGTTAATATGGCTGAGATTGTTTCAGCTCCTACAAGTGCATACATTGTAAAATCTTTATCGAAATTTAGATTTGCAAGAGTAGGAGCTTGAGAGATGGATTTCTTCAAACCCTTTCTTTCTTCAAGAGAAACCCTTCTCTTTATTTAACATAGTTGCAAAAATGGAACAAATCTTCTAAAAAAGTTGATTTTTCCAAGAAAACTCTGTAATGTCTTCTTATGATGAGGCAATGATAGCTATGATATGGCTTCGATTCTCAAAGGATCAAATGATAAACCTTGTTTAGAAACAATATCACCAAGTAAATTTCCTTGATGTACTGAAAAGATAGACTTTAGCGGATTCAAAGATATCCCAAATTATCTACATAACTGAAATGTCTACCTTAGGTGTATTAGATGTTCTTCATAATTTTTTGAGAATACAATAACATCATCTAAATAAAAAAGGATGCATTTATTTAACAAGCTGCAAAAATCCATGTTCATTGCGCGTTGAAATGTTGCATCATCATTTGAAAGGATGGAAGGCATTCTTTTGTAAGCACAAGTACCCCACTTAGTGGTGAAAGTTGTTTTGTATCTATCCTCTTCTTGGACTAAAATATAATTGTATCCACTATAACCGTCTAGAAGAAGAGATAGTCTATCGTACCATAATATGTTCTCAAAATATGATCCATATTTGGAAGTGGGTAGTGATCTTTTAATGAAGCTTTATTAAGATCTCTAAAATCCACACATAATTTAATTTCTCCATTTTTATTCCTAATAGGAACAAGATTTGCTACCCAAATTGAATGCTTAAATGAAAATATAATACTTGATTCAATCAACTTAGATAACTCTTTCCTCATTAGAGGCTCTATTTTGGGATTTACAGAGCCTCTGTTTTTTCCTAACTGGCTTTGAATTTTGCTACAATTCAATAGTATGTTGTGCTAAATGGGATCAAACCCTTTTAGGTCTTGGTATTTCTAAGCAAAAACATCTTTAAATTCCTTGCAAAGATTAATAAAAGAATGTTTTTCAGCTAAAGAACATACCTTTCGAGAAACAAAATTTTCCCTTCATCAACTGAGATTTCTTCATAGTTATCAGCATGTGTTGACATCTTAGTCTTGACCTTCCTTAACTGATCGTTAGTGTTGAAGATGTCTTCTAATGTGACCAGACCTTGGGGTAGTTTATTTTTCTTTAACTGAACAATCTAGTCACCATATAAGTGCTGTAATTTATCTTGATTTACTGCAGAAAATTTAGCTTCTTATTACAAAAACCTGCATAGATTTCATCATCATTTTGAAAAAATTCCAATTGAAGTCATTATCAGGCATCAAAGGCCTGACAATCAACTTTATATGAGGCTGAATTTTCTATTTTCAATCTATTCTAGCACTTCAAAACTAGCACCGATTGTGGAAAGTCTATCTGCATGCTTATTTTCTGTTCTAGGAATGGATTAGATGTTAATAGCTTCGAAATCTTCCATTAAGTCTAAAACTCTATGTATGTAAGACTTCATTAATGGATTCTTAAATTTTTAAAATTTCTTACTTGATTGATAACCAACTAAGAATCACCAAAAATTTGTAGCATGCTAATACCTCTCTTTCTGGCCCAAAGTAAGCCATGAATTAATGCTTCATATTCAACTACGTTGCAAGTACATGAAAATTAGAGACTCAAAGATGAGAAATACCTTTCATTTGTTGGGGAAGTGAGCATAAAACCTGCTCCTTGTCCTTTCTTGTTTTTAGCTCCATTGAAATGAAGCTTCCAAATCCCTTCCATTGCATTTTCTATTTTGGACAGACAAGGGAATTGGTGTATTTTCTTCATGCAAGCAATACACACCAAACAAGATGCTCTTCAAATTCTTTGAAAGGATCATGAGCATGTTCTTCATGTGTCTTTTCATCCATAAACATGTTAGAAACACCATCTAATGCTGAAACATGAGCTATATTATCAAAATCAGACTAGTCTAAGGCTACATAATTAGCTACTATTGCATTAGAAGCATGAGGCTCAATGTGAAATATGGCCAACGGTTTTGAATTGATAGTAACCTTGGTCCCATAATGAGTAGTGAAAAATAAGAAAGACCAATCTGAAGAGAGATAACCTCCTATCTTTTTCTATGAAATCTCTTGATAAACATATAGCAAAGTAAGGAGGTAAGTCTACAATAGTAATATCTTGCAGAATGGAAACATTTAGGCAAGCATACAATGTTACCTCTAGATTTCTGATGACACCAATTGTATTAGTTGCAGTTCCATCCAATTGTAGGAAACTCTTTTCTGTAGGTTCATACTGCAGACCCAATTTTTCTGTAATTTCTTTTGGCATAATTGTGCTACTTGCACCATTGTCCACCATACATTTATGAACAAGATGTTCTCCAATAATAAGTGATAGATAAAACAATGGTGGCTTCTTGATGTCATGAGCATTTAAGACTTTCTAAACCATCCATTTAACTTCTTTGATGCAGTCTTGTTCCATTATTGAAGGACCATGTCTATTTTATGGACTTCCTTTTATGATGTTTTAGAAGAAATTTGTAGTTTAGCTAGTTCATGAGAAAGTAAATCTTGTTGTCTGGAATAATTAGAGCATCCACATTGAGATGTTAACATTATACTTTTTCATTACATCAATAATGTTAAAAGAAGCAATAGTTTTAGAGACAAGATTCTAATGTTTTAGCATAGGCTTTGGTGAAAACTGATTCTGCTTTAGCTACTTTTGATATCTGAGGTATAAATAACCTTCTTGGATCAAGGTTGTAGCTGTTTTTGCTATTCTTTACTAGCTATAACACCTATTATTTTTTGAGGAATAGATGCAGTGTTAGCTGGTTTTGGGCTTATAGTTGTTTTATTAGTGATAGTAGGTAGAACGGGCTTATTATGCTATTTTTGCTCTCTCTGTGGCCTTTTTCTAAGCCCTAATAGTAGCTTCTGCAATGAAATCATCCCCACTGAAAGCTGACTAATTCTATTCAGGGTGCCTTTGAACTTGAGTATCTTACTGCCCACCCTCCATTTGAGGCATGAAAATTATCTCAGATTGAGGTTGTGCAACAAGACTTATGTTCAAAAAAGCATCTGGGCAACTTGTAACTAAATGAGGTTGATTACAAGGTTGAAACCACTCTTCTGTAGCCATATTAACTGGAACTAAAGCGTTAGATGAAATAGGATCCTTTAGGTCAAATTTCCTTTGTTGATAAGGCTGCCTATAATTTTGATTATGTTGATAAGGCTACCTATTTTGTTGGTTCAACTGATTTTCTTGATAAGGAGCTTGATAAGGTTTGCTAGGTAATGCAAGCCTATTCTCGATTGAAGTCAACTTATTCCCCATAGTCTGCAAAGCTTTAAAAACATCATCTGATGGGGCTGCAACAACAAGTTCTATAATTGTGATAGGTTATGGGATAGGAGCTAAATCTACCAAAAAGGCATTGAAGGCCTTGGAGCTAATTTTTCGGCTTGAATAAGACTATTTTCAGCTCGGATGGCGATATCATAGGCTCATTGGGAGAGTCTCTCCTCCCATAGACTGAATCATAGTTGAAATATCACTGTTTAATGCCCTAAGATAATAAAGAAAAGCGTGATCAACTTGAGGCTTGACACTTACTGGAATTCTTTCCCAAGTTCTAGCAAAACGGATGTTGAAACTAGACATAAATTCATTGGGATATCTTTCAATGGTATAAATTTGTTCTATGAGAGATAAATGATTTGAATTATCTTGAAATTGTTTTCAGCAATTTATCACCTAAGTCATCCCAAGTTCTTATGCATCCAATCTCTAGATTTCTATACCATTGCAAGGCTTTTCCTTTAAGAGATGCAACTAAAAGTCTTAAAGCTACATCCTCATGAGTGATATTATGAAATGCACATAAGGCTGCAACATCTTTAATGTGCTCTGTAGGTGTAACCTAATTTTCATTGAATGATGGCAAAATTTTCATGAAAGCATTAGGGATGTCATGGTAAACTGGGATTACTAATGGGCTGCGATTAATAAAGGTCACAAAATTCCTAGGTGGTTGAATAGCCATTTGAAAGACTGAGATTTGAATAGATAAATTGATACGTGGTGAAGGAATATTAGGAGGAGGGTTATCAAAACCAGGCCTATTATAAGGTAAAGTATTACCAACTCTTCCCCTTCTTCTTGCATTTCAAAGGTAAGGAATAAACTCAGAAGGAATTCCTCTTACTCGATGATCTTGTAGTTACTTTAGGCATGGAACATGTTACAATACTAGTCTAAAATAATCCCCATGGAGTAGCCAAATAGATCTTTAAATATTTAGAATAAATTGTTGCATTTTCTTATCTGAAGTAACTTTTATCTGCTATAAATCTGCTATAGATCTCGTTGTAAATATCTATAACTTACATGCAGATCTAAATCATTCTCCCACCGGGCATGCCAAAAAATTTATCTCTCAAAAGTGCACCCTATAGAGAGATGGTTGTAGATTTTCTAGGCTTGTAAATTTTATCACTCTCTTTTGTAGATATAATGGAAACACCTCAGGTTTGTGGGTATACCTATTTTGAGGTGAGTCTCTGGTATCAAGGTCGGTTCCTTATTGATGTATCCTAAACTGATTTTCTTGGGTTTAAGGGTAAAAGATGACTATAAAATTAAATTAAAACTGAGGTGATACACCAAACTTGTATGAGGTCTTTGACTGAGTACATGCACAATTGATATGGAATTAATTTCTGATGCATGCAGGCCAACAATTTTCTGAAGATAATTAAGGGTAAACACTTTGATGTATTGAGGGATAGAATCATAACAATACTGCTAAGTTACACATACACATTAATATCATGCAAAAATTGAACTTGCAATAGGGTAAGATGATTAATCAGGGAATTCAACATTCACAAGATTAATGGAAACATACACAAGACTGCAAATAATTAGAAAGAAGAAAATACTTCACATTCAAAGGGAAAAACTAGTAGAAAATTGCTTCAACACTCCTGTATCTAAAAATTCCTCTCCTTGTGCTTTGCCAAGGCACACAATATATAGCAAAATTAATTCACCCACCCTTCCTAAAAATAGACTAGGGTTATACTCGCCCATGCATCCTATTTTTAATCCTATATCTATTAATAAATAAAGGACTAAAATAAAGCAAACTAATACAAAGAGGCATTAATAGCCTTTGATTATATACAGTCAAATTGAAGTTGACTATTCTATTTTAAGAAAAGAATGGGTGAATAATAAATATTGCTTGATGAGCAAGACTCCTTCCTTGTGCATGTAATTTTTCCTTTTGTTGATCTATCCTTTTGTGAAGGCATGGAAAAATACAACTGTGTATTGAGCTAAATCACAAAAACAATAGTTTCAATCTTGCAAAATTAATTCATCCAAATATCCACTTAATGGGGACCACTTCCAAACTCAAGTTTTGATGTTGACATTCCTTGTCCTTTAGTGGTCACATGGATATCACACTGTAAATCATCTCAACCCCTTAAATAGTGGGGACCACATTTGCAGTTCAGTAATAGTCTCACCATGGTTTGGCCAATCTTGTGGACTTAGAAAATTACTATGGTTTTAAACACATGACAAGGGGCACTTTGTAAAAGGGACACCATATTACATTTGGCCACCTTTGTATAGCACATGGTATATTATAAGGTCTGCCACCTTTGTAATTTTCACTACCTTGTAATTTACTTGTCGGATTTTGTATTTTGAATAGTACTTGATGAATATAGGTTAAACCTTACCTTTTGAGTGATCATTGTTGTTGGCATTCCATCATGGTGTTGGACTATAGTTTGGAATCCCTTTTGATAAGTCAATGCAATTAATTTAAAAGACATGGGGACACTGGCCCCCTCTCCATGATGACTCACCCCTTCCATTTGAATTTCGGTGGCATCTAACTTGGGTTGAGTTTGCTTTGAAATTTGGTGATTGATTCAAGCCATTAATTTTCATCCTTTTTGATCTGTAGCTGTTAATTTTGACCCCGGATTAGGCTTTTGAATTGATGTTTAATGTGGTAGTTGTCACTCTAACCATGGTGGTTTTATTTGAACTTTGTATTGATCTTTGATCATTAATTTTGGTACTTGGTTGAACGTTGATTGTCGATGCTAACTCAGAAGTGAGTTTGGTTGAGCTATGGTTAAGTTGGGTGAGTTAAATCAACTCAAACCCCATCATTCTACTTATTCACATCTAGAAAATTTTTTAGGGTGGATCCACGGATTTTTTTACTCGATGTCATTGTTGAAGTCTGTGAGCTCGGTTCTTCTACACAAATGATCACCTATTTCTCTATGGTATTTGTATCATCATTTTTTTAAGAAAGGTGTTCATGGCTTTGTGTTTCTGTGATCTCTTGACTGTATATTGATCATCCCGAGCTTTGTAAGGGTTTTCTTTGTTTTTGATATCTCTGCCTGGTGTTGTCTTTTGTCCACCATTATTGTTTCCTTCCGAGTTTGGTTCATTTTTCTGAGTAAGATTTGAGCTTGGATTTATAGTTTTCTTGCTTCTGGAGCTATGTGAGGTTTCTCTATAGACACCATCTCTTTTCTCTAGGGATATGTAGATTTGTCTTTGAAACCCTGGTTGGGATTCAAAGCTGAGTTGCATTCTTAGCTATATTCACTCTGTCAAATCTTTTTGAGAAAGATGGTTGTGGGTGTTTTCTACCATGAGTGGTTATAGGTGAGATAATTTTATCTTGCACACATACACTTCTATTTTCATTTTATTTCTTCGATATATCACTGAAACTCTTGAAAATATTTGTGGGTTATGTGATTTCTTGATCCTGCTTGACTCTTGACTACGAAACTTCTCATGGGCATATAGACTTATTGCTTCATCATTCAGTTGCTAGAAAGTTTCAATTGTTTGTTTATAAATGGTGAGTTCTTGTCTGTTACTCTGATTTCTTGATACCCATTAATGGGTTTTTGGTCTCTGGCTAGGAGCTATACCCTTCTCACTCTGATACTACAACTTGAAACTGATTTCAAATGGAATAATGAATTTATGAAATAATTCAATATTTCATTAGCTTAGATATGAATGCGTTTTTTGATTCAAAGTTTGTACTTCTGTATTATTTTCTCTATTGAATGGTGATAAACAAAATCATGGAAGTATCAAATTTTCTCACCTCTATTCTCTGACTTGATTATTCGGGTTTGAGCTATTGAGATTATGATCTATTATTGTAAACCACCATATTTGGTTTCTGGTTTGTTCATTGTGTATTGTGCCTTAACAAAGTCACCATAATTTGATGCTTATTAGGGTTTTTGTATTTCTTCATATTTGGGTTCTAATTTGTATTGTGGGTACTTATATTTTTCTATGTAAAAGGCACCTCGATACCGTATTTAGAGCTAAAGCTCACATTTTTCTCTATTTTCTTTTTTGAATATTGTGGTGAGGGTTTTGACTATTGGCCCTGGGTATGCATGTGTCTCTTATTCAAAGCTTGTTCTCGATCAATCGTTGAGCCTTTTCTGGAAACCCTGGATATTCTGCATTATGTTTTGTATTCCATCTTCTTTGTACTTGCTGAATGACTTTGAATGGCTTAGCCATGAACATTTTCTTGCACTCTATTTCCTTTTTGAGATCCTTTGGGTTCCTTCTAAGAATGATCTGGAGCATTATTTGTCCTTTTCTTCATTCTCTGGGACCCTAGAGCTTCATTATTTTGATATCTGAAACTCTGCTCTTGAGGCTAATAATATTTTCTGAAAAGTTGAAAATCCACTTCATACTATCTTAAGTTCTGCACTACCTGATTCTATTCGACCTTGGCCCTTTTTTTGTTTAGATGAGTGTATCAGAGTCATCATAAACTTCTATCTCATGAACATGTCCACTTAATTCCAATGTATGTCCATAACAAAATGTTTCCAATATTGTACCTAACCATTAAGTTTTAAACATACTCGAAACAATGATTTTGGTATTCAAGCTATACCTGTATGATTACCCTTTCTTAAAGAATGATTGTCTGAAAATTGGGTCTCATTCAGTGTGTTGTAACTTTCCTTTTCAACTTACTCATCTAACCATGATTGTCCTTCAAGTCTGAATATGATATATCTTTTGTACAAAAGTTTCTCTTTCATTTAAGTAACTATAACTCCATGAATCCAATATATCTTATTCTATTGAAGTGTTGCAATATTTTACTGTACCTGTAAAACTATGAATCATGCATTTAATCTTAGCTCGAATCTATCATTGTAGCATTATATGGACTTGATATTTGCTTTATTTGAAAACTGTACTTCTAGAATGGTTGAACTTTGTAGGATTATCTTAAGAGTTCATGTTATTCAACTGTCAATAAAATGAATGCTCCAAAGTACTTCAATTTGATGACTGAAAGTGTAGTCCATTTCTTGTCTTAAAATACCGCATTTAATCTTCATTACAACTTTAGTATGTATGATGTTGGAAAATTTAAAATGTCCATTTTACATCTTTGAAGTCCTGTCAAATTTTTACCATAATTCTTTTTTATTTTTGTTTCATCTGTAATAGATGTACTTTCTAAAAGTTAAAACTACAAAATGTATCAATTTTCCTTTTGAAACGATTTGTACAATACACCACCCCACACGAGAGAGATTTATTCATTTACATATATATCTATATCTATATCTATAATATTAATATTAGTATTTATTATTATTAGCTAAATAGTGGTTTAGCCTACAAACTAGGGCTCTATATAATATAGCCACCAATTTTAATAGAGTAGGGCCACTTTTTAATAGAGTTTAGGGTTTATATTTGGGGGGTTTCCCCACCCCACTCCTATTATGCCGCCTCCACCCAATTGTATTTTTTTAATTATAATGGTTTGGGCCATGGCCCATACGGGCCTCCATTACTATAAATAATTTTTTTCTTCTTTTATATATAGTTTGTTTTATAAAAACAAACCCTAACACGATTTACATATGGGTTCCTTAATATATATTTTGTGTTTTATTTTATTGATTAATATTATATGTATATATATATATATATATATTGGTAATGTGTGAATATCTTATTAATATATCAAAATTGTTTATAATATAAGAATATCTTATATATATATATATATATATATATATATATATATATATTTACAAATGTATATATATTTACACAAATTTTTTTAATTTATTCCCAAGAAATCTTTTGTGTAAATCAACTCCATTCGTTTAACTAGTTGTATAAAGGCACATGAGTATATCATTTCTAATTATTCAAATATGTAACGTTGTTGGTTTTGGCATTCCTTCATTTCAAACAACTACAAAGTAGAGGGGAATTATTTTTATTAACAATGAACTAAATATTTTCTTTGTTGGTTTTGCAATATTGTAAAAATAAAACATCCATACTAATATTGAAGGAAATCCTACTCTAAATGAGACATTGTAGGATTTTCAATAACAGTGTTTGAGAAACATACCATTCATAGGAATGGGAAGTTCTCTCCATTCAGCCTCGAGAGATGAAAAACATTGTGTTCTTTGCAAGCTGAAATCATGTAAGGACCAATGCAGATTGTATCACACTTCGCGTGTCTTCCTAGCTTTTCACGATCGGCATCCCACTTTAACACACTATCTCCTTCATTAAAGATTCTTAATTTGGATTTATTATCAAAAGTCTTCTTCATCTGTTTCTAATTCTTTTCCATGTTTAAATGAGCTTGATATCTTAGCTCTTGTAATTCCATTAATT